>JNET01027707.1:0-10985 GCA_000697455.1 Basidiobolus heterosporus B8920 | reverse complement strand
ACAAGTTTTGGTAATTTTGAGAATTTTGTGTTTGTGAGTGGGAAAGTGTTTCTGATCAATATCTAGACCATTTGGACGTTTTTCAGAGTCCTGATCAAGTGTAGAATACTTAGAAATACTTAGGAATAACTTATGAAATGATTAGGTGCAATACTACACTATTTCAACAGGACACTGATCCTAAACTCCATCTAGAAGTTGCAGATTCAGCAGGAGAACTAACTTACTCAATCAAGATCTTATAACAGATCTTATACCAGCAGTTAAGCAGATTTCCGGCCAAATCAAGTGGTGGATAAAACTATGCTTAAGTTGTGCATTGGCTAATAAAATTTAAATCAAAGTAGGCATATTTATGACATGATATAGGCCACAAAAAGTTCCCAGTTGGTTTAAAACCATTAACACAATAGAGTAATACGTTAATATTTTGAATATTCAGCTATAAAGATATAGTTGTTCATATGAATATTTAGTTGAGTGGAAGTGTTAAAATCAAGTTAGTTTAGCATCTTGGTACTCATATAATTAGGTATATAACTAATATTTTGTATTTATGAGATATTTGTCAAAGTAGACAGGCAAAACATCAATATGGATTAATTACAAGACTATGAAAGGTTGGATTTATGGAAAATCTTAAACATGTTCAAATGAGCTAAAGCCTTTACAGTATGTTCTTAGAACCCTATAGAATAGTACATAATAGCTTCTTTATTTAGTTCTAACAAAAGGTATAAATACCTTTCTTTATTACAATAAAACATTAAATGAAAATGTAACAACTTCTGAGTATCCAAAGTCACTTCCAATATCACTATTTTCACTTTCAACACCTTGGAGTCCTCTTGTAAAGACTGAGTAGTGATGACCAATGACTTCTGGAGCAATCACTGGGGCAGAAGGGCTTCTTCCAGCTGAAATAGCCAGAACAAAGTTATCATCTTGTCTTCTGTGGTAGATATTAACATGAACCTGTGGAAAACTGCTTTCAGAGTCACTAGTCTTCACTTTATGCTGCTTCATGGCGGGCACAGATCTGTTCTTCATAATCCTAATATTCATCTTCACGTGGCCTATGTTTCTGTAAATGGTGAGCTGCTAACCCTCAGCATTGGTCAGACTGACAATAGGTAATATGAGAGTGAAAACTCTAATTTAGTGTGGAATTCTGTTTGAGATATTATCATTAGAGATGATCAAGAGTATCATCACTCAGACTATGTACTAATTCAATGTTGCTATCAGATAAAACAATGGAATAACTCCTTAACAAGGTGATGCATTATGCTATCAGCTGAGTTGCACATAATATATACCTTGGAGTCCACCAGGAAGGCCTGGTTAGTGGTACTTAGTGTGTTCTGGGACAATACTCATTCATTGTGTAAACCTATAATCAGTCATCATCCCCAGATGTTGTAGCTGTTAGTTGTCCCAGCCTCAAAATGTCTATGCTTACCAAGTTTGAGCTATTACTACATATGGTAGTAATCTTACACAAGATTCTTTATTTGGTATCCGTGTTTTACATCTTAGGCATCAAACCTTGATTGAGAAACCTCTATGTTACGCAAAGATCACATGGTGAAATGGACTAGTCATTTTGAATATAGTTTTTCCATTCAGTGTAGTATTATCACATTACTTATCAGGTATTGTCTTAGCATTTGGCCTGAGAGAAGTATATAGTACTATTCTCTCTTATTTATTCCACAGTGTGATAGGACAGGTTAGCATTAAACATTCCTATTGGATTCCAGTTTTTGTCCTTGCCTTGATGGTCTGCATCTAAGTCATTTCTACCTTGTTCTGCCTAATCTCATCTTCCACCTCAGTTTGTTCTTGACAAGAAGCACCATTTATCAATAAGTCTGGCTTTATAGTAGCTGAGAGTTATGTTAGCATTTTCTCAATTTTAATAATCCATGTGCATACTACTGGCATGCTTCCAATGGGCAGATTGACTAACTACCTAATATCACTCTGCATGACTACCTTGTACTCCACATCAGCAGCCTTCTTCCAATGTTTACTTTATCACTCCCTCAAATATTCTGTCACTAGCATAGGCTAGTCTGTTTCCTCCATTTGATTCAGCTGTATTTGGCTTCTTGGCAAGGCATCAGCAACAACATTGTTCTTTCCTGGAGTATAGCATATCACTAGGTCATCTGGCTGAATATACTCAAGCCAATATCCTATTCTTTTACTTGGGACTCTCTGCATTTGGGTGTACTGAAGTTCAGGAATGGCCAGTCCTTACAGTGCACTTGACTCCTTCAATATGGCATCTCCAGAGCTGAAAATAATGTACAATAGTTAGTAGCTCTTTCTCATGAACTTGAAAATTTGCTTCTGCTCAGCATAACAGCTTGGACTCAATGGCTACAGGAACCTCCACAGAATCATGAATCTGGCTAAGAACTCCTCTAATGGCAAAGTCTGGGGTATCAGTGGCAAGCAAGAAGGGTTTATTGAAGGCTGGTTGCTTAAGTTCAGGCAACTGGGCTAATTAGTCTAGTAGCTCTTTGAAAATAGTCTGTGTCAGTGTCTGGAAGGTTGCAGCAGCATTAGCAAGTCAAAAGCTCATAACCAAAGATTCAAACTGTCCTTCTATGGTTCTAAAGGCTTTCCTAGGAACATCTTGTGGCTTAATCCCAACTTGATTTTAGCCTGATTTGAGGTTCAGCTTTGTCCAGAATCCGACTGTATTCAGCAGGTCTAACATCTCATCAATCTTGAGTATAGGATATTTGTTGCTCACAATGACAGAATCCAGTGCTCTGTAGTCAATCCAGAGTCTCATGGTATCGTCTTTCTTCTACATAAATTATACAGGTGCTCCCTAAGGTGATTTGTTAGGTCTTATCAAGCCTTATTGTAATAACTCATCAAGCTACTCATTGAGTTTTTCTAACTCTAATTGACTCATTCTATAGGGTGTCTTGCTTACAGGTAGATTGTCTTCAGTATTAATAGCATAGTCAAAATCTCTTGCTGGTGCAGCTGAGTCAGGGATTCAGGAAGCACATCATTATACTCCATTACTAGCTTAAGGATATCTGAGTGACTTGATTCTTGGTCTTTTTCAATAATAGAAGCTGCATATATATTTCAACTTTCTGCTTCAAAAGTCTTGAGAATTGGCCCTTTATAACTGAAATGCTATCAGCCAGGCTTTCAGGCATGGTATTCAAGTACTGCTTGGACTGTTTCAGCTTATAAATCTTGCCATCTTTCTCCAGAGTTATTTCTTTGTTTTTTCATGAGACTACAGGGCCTCTTCTCATACACCAACATTGTTCAGGATAAGATCAAAGTTGAAGTCAGGAAATACATATCATAGAGTTCCTTTTCATAATTATCAATGTTTAGTTTCAATAGGATCTGGTATTTTGTCAATGATGTACTGTTTCTTGTCTGCAATGGTTAGGCTACTAGCAGGTGTTGATTCAGTGGAAACTCCAATCAGGTGTTGAATTCTGCATGAGACAAAGTCATTTGAGACTCCAGAGTCTATCATTACTTTAACTGGGCGCTCATTCAATGATACATCAAGATAGTATAAAGGATTAGCTGCTTCACCAAGAGCAAACATAAAGTTGTCAGCTTAGTTGGACATATAATAATCTTAGGAGTCTTCTTGGGAAGACTGATTGGTGGTGACCAGCATCTTCTGGGGCAATGACTGTGGGCAGTTCTTATGGTATCTGGCAGAATGGCCTTTCTTGTGGTAAATAGAACAAAGTCCAGGCCTGTTGCAGCTTTCTTTGGTGGGCACTCTCTGTATAACTCCCAACTCCAGGGGCACAACTAGAGAGGTATTTGGGTCTGGGCTCCTGAAGTTTCTTCTTGGCTCAATATGATAGCTTTCCACTCAATCCACGGCACTGTCATAGCTTACTACAACTCTGATAGCTTCCTCAACAGTAGGTTGTGCTTTATAGCTCATGTTGGTTCCAGTTTAAGCCTTCAATCTAGCAACAAAGTTCTGGAGTTGGTCAAGCTCATGCTTAAATTCAGTTTAGCCCAGCAAATTTCTTAATTCATAAACACACTCTTGGACAGATCCTTTTTGCTTCAACAATCTGAATTTCTTTCTTAGTAGAGTCTGCTGGTAAATTCTTCCCAAGTGCTGATATGGGAGACTTGATGCATCTCCACATTTCCCTTGTTGTTCAGGAAACACTGTAAAGTAGTAAATTCCAGGTAGGAGGAGATATCATGCCACTTTTTTGAGTAAGACACTCCTTTGTTGAAAAAAGCATCTTCTATCTGCAACAGCCAGGATCCTAAGTTCTTATGTTGTCTTCCAAGGTTAATACTAAAATACACCTGTGGAGAGCTGTTTCCAGAGTCAGTTACCTTTAACTCTTGTGAGTTTATGGCATGCTGGGTAGCTAAGAAGTGTAGAATATTGCTTGGCTGTTGCAGAAATCTTTGAAAGATAGTGTTCCAGATGGTCAGTTTGTCCTGAAGCATCCTGGGCTTGGATGTGGTACAGAGAGCGGTTATTTGCTGATACCAGTGCGATATTACTTGAGAAAGCTCTATAGAGAGTGGTGAGTGAGTTAGTATTTGATTTGGTAAAACTAGTTTGGTCTTTGTTATTGAAAATAGCTTGGTATATATACTAATTTTGGATTACTATGGCTTAAGATCAATGATATCATATTACTAAGCAGAATTCCTGTGGTGGTTGTCAGCGGATAAGCTATCAAAAGTCACAAATAGAACTCTTTAAGCACTGAGAGAAACTGGGAAAAGTAACATTTATCTAATAATTCTAAGATATACTGAAAGCTAACCAAATTAGCTTCAAATGGGGATATACTGCTATTTCTACATGAAAAAACAGATTCTGCAAGATCACCACGTCAGGAAATGAGAAGATTCAATTGTTACATTATGGGGGGTGAGTTGGATTCAATAGGTACAGAGAAACACTCCGTTAGGAAGCAAGACACCAGGTGCGTTCAATTATTGCATGGTGCCTGGCTATTGGTCAAGAGATTGCAAGAATAAAAAGTCAGACAAAGCTAAAAAGGTGGTACCATTCAATTAAGTCAATGCAGAGGAAGAGTATTTTATATCAGCACTCTCAGTAACTGCTACAGATGTATTAGAAATATGGAACAGTGAATCAGGAGCTTGGCAACACTTATCAAGCAAGAAAAACTGGCTTACTAAGCTCAGTACCATTCTAATCAGGAGAGTGTTTATGGGAAATGATCATGTGCAAGATGCAGTTGCTATTGGCACTATTCAGCTCAGTTTAGGATGGATACATCACTGGCAAGTGTTTTGGAGCTCTGGAGAGATTGTGTCTACTCAACAATGGCTGCTAATCTATTCAAATCTTTGTGAGCCTATTTAAAATACATCTTGGTAGGAAAGAAGTACTTTTTGTCTATTATTGAGGATATAGCAAGTATACATGAGTATATTTCCTCAGCACAAAGGATGAAGCACATAGTACATTTGAGCACTTCAAGAACAATGTGGAGAGAGCGACAGAATTGTCTATGAAAACCTTACTAAGCAGCAATGGGGGAATACTACTCAAGAGAGTATTTCTGCTCTAAGTCAGAAATGAAGCAACAGACAACTGCATCTTATTTCTTACAGTAAAATAGTGTTGCAGAATATGCTAATAGGGCTATGGTAGAGATGGCAAGGCCCCTGTTACATGATCAGGAATAGGAATACACCTTTGGCCTGAAACGGTAGCTACTGCTGTTTATATTAAGAATAGATACCCAATAGCTTTACTACAAAATTCTACACCATTTCAAGCAGGCAACAGCTGTAGATCAGATCTAAAGGACCTTACAATTGATGGCTGAGATGCATTGCAGCTTATCCCTGCCAAAAATTGGTAAAATAGAATCACAAAGGTGGAAAATTTATATTTCTTGGATATGGTGAAGTATCTAGAGTCCATTTATTGCAATGTACAAATGGAGTAGTTAGCATTATTGGTCAGCTCATGTTATCAGCTGATCTGTTAGAATTAGTAAGTAATAAGATTAACTTCGAGTATATTACCTGTAATATTTTAATGATTACAATGTATGCATGGTTAAGTGATTAGTCAATATATTGAGTCTTGGCAATATCTTGGCATTGTCTATTTAGGGAATTCTTGATCCCCTATCAGTGACAAGTCATGATCTCTTGACCACAAGATACTCGGTATAAATAGGGCATCCTTACCCATTGTAATAAACAACTCAATACACATTGATATCCCTCTTATATACTCTGCTCTTTGCTTCTGCTACTTGACCATCTCAATCCTCTGCTATTAGGTTATGAACCTCATGGACTATGCCACTGATATGGCCAAAGCTACATGAATTATTGTCCCCTTGGACTGAGGAGACTTTCTAATGTGGAGTACCAAGATGAAGATACTACTTACCAATAGGGATTTTTGGGACATTGTTACTGATATAAAGAGCAACATAATGGATCTATAGCCCAGTATCTGTTTGACTTCAAGAAAATATAAACTAAAGCCTTGTCTGCTATAATGCTGAATCCTGAAAATGCTCAACGGTCTCTTATTATAAAGGCTCAAGCTCCAAAGGAGGCCTGGGATATACTCTAGTACCTTTATCAAACTAAAGGAAATTCTGACCAGATGCATCTATCTACCCAACTTGATAATTTCCCCACCAAAGAGTTGATTGACACTATGTCTACCTATATTGACAAACCCATAGCCATTGTACAGAAGCCAGCTGCTATTGGGAGCAATATTGCTGATGTAGACTTTATCAGTATTCTGTTCAACTCTCTAATGCAAAGCTATTCTGTGAGCATCACTAATTTGGAGAATATGGATGAAAACCTGCTGACTCAGTCATTTATTTCCACTGAGCTTTTACATGAAGAAAGGAAGCTGAAGGAAAGAAGGAGGGTCTCTTGTACATAAGTAATCACTTGAAAAAGCCAACTAAAAGTGACAAGACGGCTGACTTTAGATGTCTTTATTGTTAGAAGCCAGGTGACATGTTATTTTTGCATTGTCACGTACTATGCATCATGAATGTTGGTTGATAGACTCTGGTGCATCCATGTATATGACTTGTTGGCAGGGTCTGCAAGTACAAGTCTATACCCTTTATCAAAGTCTTTATGGGAAACAAGAACACTGTAGATGCAGTTGGAGCTGGTGATATCAACTTGTCTGTTGATGTCAATAGGAAGAAGGTTTCTGGAACACTGACTGGTGTACTTCATGTTCTTGGAATAAGAAAGAATATATTCTCAGTAAGCAAAGTTATGTTTGAAGGATATCAAGTTAAATTTTCTGATGTAAAATGCTATATTCTGGAAGATGAGCCTAATAAAATCATCATTGGGATAAGTATCAGGGATCAAAATCTCTATTGATTGGATGTTAGAGCAGTGAAACCTGAATATGCTTACTTAGCTGAAGTCAAGCTGAATAAGTTGGATCTGTGGCACCAAAGCTCTGGTGACCTGTGTATACAGAATCTGAGAGCACTCCAGGAGAAGGAAATGACTCATACAATAGAACTTGGAAATTCTACTGCTAAGGAAAAGAGCACTGGATATCTTAATGGCATACAACATAAGAAACCATTTCCAAAGACTATTTATAGCAGATCTCATGATGTTCTGGAGCTTGTCCATCCTGATCTCTGTAGGCAAATGAATAGTGTCCCTATAGGTGGAGCTATATACCTGATTCAAATTACTGATGACTGATTGTGGATGATCTTTGTGTATTTTCTCAATTACAAGAGCAAGAGTTTGTCTGCTTTCTTGGAGCTCAAGGCCCTTGTGGAGAATGAAACAAGAAAGAGAAGTAAAGTGCTAAGATCTGATAATGGGGAGAATACTTGTCCTCAGGGTTTAACAATATTCTCAAGAAAAATGGAATTAAGCAAGAAACTACTGCCCCATATTTCCCATAACAGAGTGGAGTCTCTGAAAGGAATAATTGTACCGTTGTTGAGACTGCTAGGGCCATGCTACATCATAAGAACCTAGGATATGCATTTTGGGCTGAAGCCATCTCTACTGCTGTATACTTGAAGAAGAGAAGCCCTTCCAGTGTGGTAAAAGAGATGACCCTTTATGAGAAATAGTATGGTAAAAAACCACATATTTCTCACCTGAGAATCTTTCACTTCCAAGCCTTTGGATGCAAGCCTTAGAAGAAACAAAGCAAGCTGGAGTCCAAGACAATTGAATGTATACACATGAGATACTTCCCAGGAACACAAAACTACCACTTGAATGATCCCAAAACAGGACTTTCATCAAGAGTAGGGATGTAGTCCTTGTGGAAGTTTCAACTCAACCTAAGACTCATAATATGTTCACTCCTGATGAAGGGGAGAAGAGTGATTCTACATATTAAAACATGATATTGCACTAGAATTTGCTCATCACAATGATGATAATGACTTGGAGGAGGAAGCAGAAGCTACAAGCTCCATGGAAGAGAGCTCTGAGGAAGGCAATGCATCTATCAGAAGATCTTGACACCAAAAGAAAGCACCCACTGAGTGGTGGAAGACTACTAAGGCTTTTGCTAATATAGCAATGAATGAGCCCCAAACTACATTTAATGCTATGGAGAGCATAGAGAGTGAACAATGGATAACTGTTACAAACAAGGAATACAAGTCAATTATGTAAAATAGCACCTGAGAGTTAGTCAATCTGCCTACAAGAAGAAAGCTTGTAGGATTCAGATGGATCTCTAAAATTAAGAGAAAACTGAAGGAACCCCAACCAATATACAGCCAGGATTTGTTGCTAAAGAGTACTCCCAGATTGAGGGTACTGACTATAATGTTACATATGCTCCTGTTGCCAGATATTTTTTCATAAGGGGTTTGCTTACTCTAGCTGCCCAAGAAGTCTGGGAGATTCATTAAACAGATGTTAAAACTGCTTTCCTAAGTTGTGACTTAGAAGAACCTTATATGGTCTACTCACCAGGATCTGAATAAAATGCCAAAAGTGGTGTGCCAGCTGAAAGAGTATCTGTATGGACTTGAGCAGGTGCCAAGAAGCTGGAATAAGACAATGGACTCCTTGAGTGTACAGAAATTCAAGCACTGTAAATCTGATAAGAGTGTTTATGTATTCAATTTAGACAAGCATGCACTTCATCATGCATTGTATGTGGATGATTTGCAGTTGGTAACTAAGTGCTTTGATTTCTTTGGAAAAATGAAGAAGAGTCTTACTACTAAGTTTGAGATGACTCATCATACAGAAATAGAATATTATCTGGGCTTTGAAATTAACTGTAATAGAAGTCAAAGGTAACATCAAAATAACCTGGCTGGCTGAATCAGAGATGTTTTGGCCAGATTCAAACTGTAAGATGCTAAGCCAATTTCATTACTAATGAACCCAAATATTGAGTTGAACAAGTTGCTGAGCCCTCAAACTGAAGAAGAGAAACTGGAGATGGCAAATATTCCTGGCTAAGTATCTGTTGAAAGTTAGTGTATGCAATAGTTGTATCAAGGCCTAATATTGCATGTGCTGTTGCCGCTGTTAGTTAATTTATGGCCAATCTTGGATCTACTGACTGGACTGCTGACAAAAGGATTTTACACCTTATCAAATAAGCTCAAGACTTATATCTTCAATTTGGACATAAGCAAGATCACCTGATTGCTTATTATAGTAAAGTTAACTGGGTAAGTGAATTGGACAAGTGAAAATCCACTACCTGTTAGTTTTTCTGATGTGAGATACATTTGTGTCCTAGATCAATAAGAAACTACCAACTGTTGCATTGTCAACAACTGAAGCTCAATACATGGCCTTGTCACAAGCAACTAAGAGAGTCATCTGGCTTAGTGGTCTATTACTGGGCTTGGACTTTGAGCAAGGTTCTGCAATGCTCATCAGGAACATAATGAAGGATATATAGCGCTATATAAGATTCCTGTTTTTCATTATCAAACAAAGCATATAGATATTCAACATCATTTTGTGAGAGAAAAGTGGGAAGAAGAAGCTGTTCAGACACACTCAGTCACCATATGATTGATAGATCATACAGATGTAAAACCAGTGTTTCAGAATGGAAACTTAATAGAAATTATCTGTATGAAGCACACAGAAGGTTTGATTAATCTCAAACAGCCTGATATGATCAGTGAGCTTCATGAAAGCATTTCATGGACTCAAACAAGCATCCTGGGTATGGTATGAAAAGATAAGCATAGACTTGAAATCTTTGGAGTTCTAGAGAAATATAGCGGATCACAGTATCAATTTAGGAATATTGAAAAAAGTAGTGTTCTTGTCTCTTTGTGTGAATGAGCATATAATAGCTATCATTGGTCCTACTGCTTTTAAATAGACAAGATTTAACATTTTAGCCACATTCATATAATGACAATGGGAAAATTAAGCTATTTTTTTGCAACTGATGTCAATTTGGACTTTATTCAGACTGGGGAACAATCATTGATGATGCAAGAATCACCACTGGATACTTGTTTCTTTATGCAGGAGTAGCTATAACATGGAGTTCTAAGAAATAATCAATGGTAGCACTTTTTGCTGTTGAAGCTGGGTATAAGATATCTGTCATGGTCCCAAAGAAGCTATTTGATTGAGAAAACTATTCTCAGATGTTGGTTTTAGCTTAGACACCTACCTGAGTACAAGGATAATCAGAGCTATATTTCCTTAGGTAGAAGCCCTACAAATCATGTTAGAGCTAAGCACATCAATAAACCCAGCAACTGTTGGAAGTCTAATGTATACAATGGTTGTATCAAGACCTGATATTGCATGTGCTGTTGGAGCTGTTGGCTGGCCTATGGCCAATCCCGGATCTGCATACTGTTGAAATAGTGTAGTATTGCACCTAATCATTTCATAAGTTATTCCTAAGTATCTTTAAGTATTCTACACTTGATCAGGACTCTGAAAAACGTCCAAATGGTCTAGATATTGATCAGAAACAC
>JNET01027514.1:0-11360 GCA_000697455.1 Basidiobolus heterosporus B8920 | reverse complement strand
ATTGGTTAACCTGGCATCCAGGTTTATGCCATAGACTGGTTAACCTGGCATCCAGGTTTATGCTATAGACTTGTTAACCTGGCATCTAGGTTTATACCATAGACTTGTTAACCTGGCATCCAGGTTTATGCTATAGACTGGTTAACCTGGCATCTAGGTTTATACCATAGACTGGTTAACCTGGCATCCAGGTTTATACCATAGACTTGTTAACCTGGCATCCAGGTTTATGCTATAGACTTGTTAACCTGGCATCCAGGTTTATACCTTAGACTTGTTAACCTGGCATCCAGGTTTATGCCATAGACTGGTTAACCTGGCATCCAGGTTTATGCCGTAGACTGGTTAACCTGGCATCCAGGTTTATGCCATAGACTGGTTAACCTGGCAGCCAGGTTTATGTCATAGGCCTGTTAATCTGGCATCCCTGCTTATGTCATAGGCCTGTTAACCTATATAGTGCTTATAGTACCAACTGGGAAAAATGGTGCCATGCACCTTTGTTGCATGTTAGAGGCCCCTGAAGCTGGATCCCAAATGCTATGCATTTTGGCATCTCACCTGCATTGTTACACATTCTAATTACCTCCACATCATGCACTATGTGGACACCAACTAAAAGGTCCAAAAATTGGTTTCATCCATCAGTATGAGTAAAACACTAGGGCTACTTTTCATGAAGATGCTAGCTGTTGTAGTTCTTATGTCTACACCAACATTTTCACATACACTTGGCCACCTACAGCCATGATTATCTTTATATTCTTATAAAAACTCTATGTTGGGATTTACCTAGAATATTTTATGAAATCAACAACAGATATGTCAGGTACCCAGATTACAATAATTTTCAAAATTACCCAAATGACCCCAAACTTTGCACAGATGTTACAAGGACCTTCCTAACCATATTCAACATATTGGTTTGCCAAGATATTGCTGAAGTATGAATACCTATGTTTCTCTCAAATAAATCCTCAAGTGAAAACCACAAAATACTCTAAGTCTCCAAATCACTTCCAATATCTGCCAAACTCCCTCAACACAAACTACTGCTTCTGTGGTTGTTTCACAGTTGCCAACTCCTAAGACTCATGGGCACCATATGGCACCAATTGACATAGATGGCTCAATGTGGCACTATCCAGCAGAACAAATGTAATGGGATATCATAAGTGGATGATACAGGTTCACATTATCTATATCATAAGGTGCATACTCTCTGTCACTTCTATTAATGGCTCTAAAGGAGCTTGCAGCTTTGCACACAAGCAGTTGCACTATTTGACACAATTGACCTGGTGCATTCATGTCATTTGATAGCTAATATTACTACTGCTGGAATTCAATGTTGAAATTTGTACACTGCCACTGCAAGAAGGGACAGACAGTACTTAACTTATTATATAGATAAAGTGACCATATATCATCTATAAATTGTTTCCCTCCACATGAAATAGCTCCATCGAAGTTGAAATAGCTCATTTGTTATCTACTCTGACAAAATAGTGAGCTCAATCTACCTAAAGTGGGAATACAAGCATGACACACACTTGTTTCTTTACTGATCAAAGCATGACCTATTCATGCCTAGTGTACTGTAATGAGCTAGATAGTAAAGCATTTCCAAAAGACTGCTGGGGTACTCTACAAAGCTCGCATCACCTATGCCAGCATGCCAATGTCTGAGCATATTGAGACTTTTGCCATACCTGTGCAGGAGAAACTGCTCATAGCAGCATGTGCTAAAGTCAGAGCACTTCTGTTGAGAATGCCGAAGAGAAAATAATTTTTGAGTGTGACTGCAATGAACCTTATGATCTTCTATATAAGTATCAGTCAGTAATAATTTGACAAGATGTGATAGGTACTCCATCTTACCATCAGGCGCCAACATCAGTTTATTTATCTGCCATAGCCATCATGGTTATTAAGCAAACGCTCAAAAGATACACTCCATAAAGCTCAGATGGTCACGAAATCTTATCCTGGTCAAAATTCGTATTGTAGGGTAGACGAGAGGTCGAATCAGAATCCTTGTATGGAAGGCGGTGAGGGACAGCCATTGTAGGGAGAGATGGAGGTTCAATAGGACGTAATCCCTATCCCTCCTGGCATATCTCCCCGGTGTCGTCCCCACCTCTTTAGCAAAGTCCTCGAGCACTCCGACCTCGCGCAACCTTTCACTAAGCAATAGTACATACATGTCATTTGGAATAAATACTTAAGTTGGTAAAGCCTTTCACCTTATCTACACATCAACTGGGCATCGTCTTTCACTACCACTACTAGTAATGGAAAGGCTATAAAGATTCCAACAAGAGCCAGTGAGTTATTTCACTCTACGAATTTATATGCATCCATTCAATCATGTTTTGCAGTTGCAGCGAATAGAAACTCAAGTCACACATACTATAAAATTGTAGCGCCTGTAAGTCTTTTTGTGATACTAGTAGCAAGAAACGGGCTTGGCATCATATCCGTACTCCCAAGAGTGAATAAGGTACTCTAATCAAATATTCCCCTTCATTGCCATGGTAGCTCTGCCTGTCTCTCCTTGCCAACCGTCCCTATCCCCTTAGAGCTCTATACAATCCTCTTCAACATTCAATTCAACGGTGAAACACACACAATGCGATTTAAAACCGTTCTCTGTTCCTTAACCGTGGCACTGCTAACCCAAATATCGATATCGGCTCTTGCCAGCACGTGACCTGCGGACCGGTAGATACCGCAAGCATCATTTCCGGACCACCTAGCACCTCCGCTAAAGCAATCCTGTACCTTTCTCTGCAAGATTACAACAGGAAAAGGAACAGGTTTGCTGCGATTACCTCGAAGCAACGGAAAAGAAGTGACCGTTGGAGCAGTGAGAGTCTCTGCCAACTAGCATTCTCAATAAGAGTCATAAAGAATGCATCCCATCGCATTATACACACGGTCATTCACTATCGATAGATAAAATGCAACGGTACCTTATTCAAGCACATAGACAAGTTGTGTTGTTGGAGTGAATGAAAGCCTTGATTCTTATTATTCAGCAAACTACGAAAGGAGTTTACTCAGCAACCCCAGCCGCATCCACCATACCCTCCATATCCCCCATAGCGTCCATATCCCCACCGATCTCCATAACCACCGTAGCGACCGTAGCCTCCTCGTCCCCAGTATCTGCCCCCCGCCGCCCATATCCACCGTATCTCCCCCATAGCCCGGCCTCTTCAGGATTACCTTCCTCTTCCTCGACTCCTTGGTTGGCGTCTTGCTTATCCAAGAGAGTCTGATCGAACGTATTTCTTGACCTCTGGCCGAGAATGCCAGCGATATAGTGTCAAATATTCTGCGCATCCTCCTCCTTGTTAGATGGGAACTTCTTCACTACTTGGCCGCTTTGTGGATCCCTATCGGAGATGGACGCGCTCGCTACATTTGTGCTTGTCACATCCACGGGGCTTCCAAAGGCACTGACGACCATTAGTAGAGCACAAGCTGCGATAAGGTGTTTGTATATTGTGAATATTGAATACTCAAATAAAGCTCAGCACAAGCCTTTATATACAGATACAAGATGGAGATTGATTGATATCGCATCTAGGAATCTTCCCGAAATTGATGGGTTTCAGTCAAATGATGTAGCATATTTCGGAGGCAATCACCGCAGCTAAAATACAAACACTCGATATCTGTCAACAACAATGCTAGTCGTGGTATAGAGATTTCTATACTATGTTATATGAAAGTGGCAAGTATTTCTCTTGTAAACGGAAATGGGTAGAAAAAAGCGAGCCTCAAAAATTGGCATTTATTTCGCATGATTTAGGGTTGTGGATGATCGCAATATTGGTAGTAAGCTTAACGGCATGATGTATTAAGTTAGCAGCTCAAACAAACCCTCCAAGTTCCCAGCGACCATCATAGTCCCCGAAGTGACCATAACGTCCTCGCCACCTGTCCACTCTGGTGCGAGCGTCTTCTTCCTACACACCTTTTCTTGGCTTTGGAGAAGAGACGGACACACTTGCCACAATGGCTGTACCGAAATTTAAAAAGCATTAGAACGATGGAAAAGTGCTTGCGCATGGTGAAAACCAAAGGATAAACGGAGCCTCCTCTTGTGTATCTTTTACGTTGTCAATCCGATACCACCATTTGTCGTTCTTCACCAAAAGGCATCACCACCACCTGTCTTCCTTCTTCAGGAGACGAATGAGTGGGCTACAAATGGGCAATACTTATGTGTAACACTCAATACTAAGAATGCACTCAATATCCTCTTCCTTGTTGGACAAGAACCGCTTTGTGATGGATGCTACATCCAAAGGCCCTGGCAACCACTAGCACAGTGAGTTGTCCACGCATTGTGAATATTTATTGATCACTTTTTTCTTTTATATACAGACACTGGTTTTGGCTAAAATAGCGGTTAATTGACATCCCATCTGGGATACTTCACGGAACATATATCAACACTGCACTTAGCATTCAAACACCAAATATCTGACTGCCTTCCTTTACAATGAACATCAGAGTGAAAGCGCCATACATTACATTGGATCATTAAATCGCCATCTATGTAAACAACGGCATGATGCCGAAATAATGATATTCATAGAAAAGCCTAGTGTTTGCATAACAGCACCTTTATAACACTTTGTGATTTACTCTGAGTAACTCGAATTCTATAAAACTCAACGCTGTTTCTTCTGCAACAGGATGTTTATTCACTCGCCCAAGCCATCTTCTAAACTTAGGATGTGCTAGCTTTAGGTTCAAATACAGTGGCTATCAAGGCTTCACAAGGAGGCGAAGTCTTCAGAGGCTCGTCTATATTCCCACACATAACTGGCTTTCCTTTAAACTTTACCATGATTTCGCCATTCTCCATCGTTAGCTGCTGCAACCCATGTGTTGCTGAGAATACCTCGCACACCACGCGAAGAACCAGCATGGCTCTTTCTCTATAGATACGGTCCTGGGCTTGCACCATGGTTTGCATTGTAGTGTCAAGCCATTGTCCCTTTATAGTCCAATATGATCAGATGACGGCTCGAACAATGGCCCTTTGTAAGTTCAATTAGAACTGGATTTCAACCATTGTTTAGTATTGATAATATGTCAACAACGATATGAGGCAATCCTGTTTTGTCGCATTGAAGTTACATGCTAAATAATGATGATGCTGAATTTTATTTGTATAGCTTGAGACAATTGGGGCACGGGAACTTGCTGTTGTGGACAGAACGCAAGCTATGGTGAGTTGACAGCAAATTGAGAATATTGAATGCTCGACATTGGCTTATATATATGGTTAATTGATATGCAGTCAAATGATGTAGTACATTTTGGAAATAACCACCGCAGTTCACGTACACTCACTCATGAAAACAAACCACAATGCAAGTCAAGCAAAGACATTTCTAACAACCACCATGGCCCTTGATGCGTGCATTCAATCTGGCCTAACATTTATAGTTGCAAAGAAAGCGCAACTGTATCACTTGATCTATGCTTACCATAGCATTAGTAAAGTCTTATCCACAATGAGCAAGGTAAACAGAATGTGGATCGTAACCCTAACCCTAAGTGTGATGCAATCGAAAGCTGATTTGCAACCTGACAAACAAGCCAATATTGATGTTTATTAAATATGCCATTGTATTCTACACTTTCATACAGCTATCCAGTATATCTAGCAGGATATCCATCTTGTGATCGATAATTTTGAAGTTAACCTCAGCATTGTACAGAAAGTTCCGATAAACATCCAGTGTATCACCATAAAGTGCTGGTGCAGTGGGCAGCTTGGGCATAGATGAACGGTTCAGAGAGCTTTGCAAGCGTATTGACTGAACAGGAAGCCTTGATATACATTTGAGGGAGCTTGGGAGATGAATAGACTTGACCTGAAGAAAGGTAAATCCGGGGTGACCAATAATTGCTCTATTACGCTGCATTTGAGATTTAATGTTGGACACTGTGGATGAACCATCTACTTATACTGTTTATTCAACCCAAACGTACAATACAGATTTAGCATCCATATCTCATATTTGAAATCACTTCGGCCACTCTTGGATGCGCCCGCAGCTCAGTAATTGATGGTCTGTGACAAGGCTATGAGGATCTATTAGTTAGCTAATCTTGTATTGTCTCTGTGCAGTTGCGTACCTGTTGTTGTAGTAAACAAATAATCAGATCCAATGTTTCCTTGCCATAAATGCTGGGAATATTGACAGCTAAATCCCCACATATAGATTGCTCCACATGGAGCTGTGTGGGAAGTTCAAAGAGAGTCTCCAGCGTGCATAACTCATATAAAAGCAATCCTAGCGCCCATATGTCAACCTTTTCATTATAAGGTTGTTTACGAAGCAGCTCCTAAACAAACTGTGAGTACACAAGTGATGAGACATAATAGCATCAGCTTACTGGCGCCATGTAGTATGGTGACTGTGATTTTGCGTTAGTACAATGGCCAAGTTCACACTACACACTCACATACCCCAGCAAAGGTTTTGGCTGCTCCACCCGCATCAACTATTCGTTTAATACCAAAGTCACCAAGTTTGATGGATTCTGTACCGGTGATAAATACTTTTACCATGTATATTTGTATTAGTCAATGCTATAGTAAAACCCCCACTTTACACTTACTATTCTCTGGTTTGATGTCGCGATGGATGAGGATAGCACCATTCTGCTGTCCGTACTCAACATGACACCAATGAACCGCACAAACAACCTGCGCAAATATGCTCCACACCCTTCTTGGCTGTAGAGAGCACCTGGTGTACTTATTGAGATTTGAATTATGGATGATCGATTAAAGAATATACCTGTGCACTTTGCAAAGCTGTAGTACATTTCTCAAGTCCCCATATGCACAGTATTCCATTACAATGATGACTTGGCCATTGTTTTGAGCGGCCCAGAATTCTTCAACTGCCACTAGATTAGGATGTCGCACATTGTGAAGTATTTGCACCTCCTCCATGGCATCTTTAATCCCAGCCAAACTGTAATATGGTAGCTTTATTTCCTTCATAGCAAACAACTAAACAAACCTTGTTAGTATGGTTATGCTTGCCTATGCTCACATTACCTTCTGATCACTAAGGCGGGCAACCTTCCACACGGTGCCAAAACCTCCTTTGCCTAGGCATTCCAATCGCGTATAATTCTCGATGCTCATGCAGGAATGCAACTTTGCACAAGAAGTATTTAAAGTAATATCACAAAGGTGTGACTGTATATAAAGTGCGTTTTATTCTTCTTCATTGTAGTGTAAATGGGATGCTACCACCAATGTTGTGCTTGGTAGCGTGTGATACAATCAGTCCCCCTCAGTCATTATCAATCCAGTACTGGGTATGGTATGGATGGAAGAGCTCATGGCTACTAAACTTGGCATATGCATTGGGCTCATTTACCGGCTGAAAGGTGTCACGAAAGCCTGGATTCTTGATCAAAAGCTGGTACAGCATTTGTAAGCCACCAGCCTTCATTCTCGCAAGGCTATTGGCCGTCAAGATGGCAGGAAAGTTCAGAATATTTGCCCCAAGGTAGTTTGTGATCATGAACAATGGTGCTGACCTATCAAGTACCTGTTTGAAGCGGCCGTAATTAAAGCTGGAATTATGTGCCAGTAGCTTACCATGCAACGCTTGGAATATCTGGTTTGCTTGTCCTTTAGGCGTTTTTGCACCAGCTGCATTGTTTCGTAAAACCTGTTGAGCAAAGCATACAAAACAATGATAGAGGTTGTAGTAATATGTATTGCTGCGCACTTGGACCTCATTGTCAATGCTGGCCAGTTGTTGAAGATTGTTTCTCAGATTCAACATTGCCTCAATGGGATCCTCTGGCTTATCACTGATATGGTACCTTTGTGCGTGTTTGCATTGAGCCATTGAGCTGATATCTGCAATAGGTGCACGGCAAACCTGTTTATGGCTTCCTTTGTTGATCTCCATACAGAGGTCTTCAATAAATTGAATCACGCGATGATACTCATGGTTGAGTACACTGCCGTCTGTCTCTGCTTTGCTAGTAGTCACCCAGTTGCGCAACCACTCTGGTAGGGTGTCCACTGCTTTGGTTGTATGGTTGCCATCTTGCCCACAAGGCAATATGCTGCTACCAGGGACTGGGGATATTTGCCTACAAGGTAATACACTGCTACTAGGGACTGGGGATACTTGCATTGCATCAATTAAGGTTGGGAGCACTGGTGTAGGTGACATCTCACCTTGAATGGGTTGCTGAGTTCTTGCCTTCTTCTTACGCTTAGCTACAACTTTATCCTTGACAAAGACACTACGCATTTCCTCCTTTGAAATATCACTTAGAAATCCGGTTTTGCACTTATAGCATATCCCTCCTTGGCTCCACACCTCAATGGTGTCATTGATATGCTGAAAGCTCAGAACTCCCAGTTGCTTGAATACTCCACCAAGTACTGCAAGCACCCGGAATGCGTCTTCTCCGTTTGAAACCTCTATTGCCAAAGAAGCTGCTTTGCCAACAACATCAGATGCAACAGACCAAGTGAGTAATGTCTCCATAATTAGAGTTGTGGAATATGCACTCTGTTTTCCACGTTTATTTTAGCACTTTGGAAATAAAGACATGTCACCCAATCAACACTTCAAGGATGTCCAGATGTAACAAAGAGGAAAATATATAGTGCTAGTTTATGCATTGGAGCGTTGACAAAATATACAATTGTAATATTGTTGAACACCCTACCCACTTGAAACCTGATGAAAATGAAGGACTTGTAGTAATAGACAGGATATCACAAGAAAGTATATACTGGTACAGTGCTACAAAGAAATGTACACTGGTATGGTGCTTTTTACAGAAGAATACATATGCACTTGACCCCATGTGCAATGCTTTTCCTATTTGCTAGCCTTTGGAACTAAAGGGTTGCTAATTGCGTATCAATAAATGATTCCTTACATAATAGCTAGTATTCTGAATAGACCATTTGGTTGGAATCAGGCCAATACACTCACTTTTCTACTTACTGGCCTAGTGTCTTTTACTCTGAACCATATATCATGCTCAGACAAACAGATACTGACTGCTGGTTCCAATTTGTTGTTTTATCATATACAGCAATTCCATCTCAAAAGCATGCCTTCTGCTGGTGTACATCCTGATGTCAATGAATTTGTAACGGCATTTAAGCTTTTTAATCTACATGTTGTATTCAAATATCTTTTATATTTTTGTTTTTTGAGCTACAGCTGGTTCAGGGTTCAGACTTCTTCTGCATTATTATTACCCAGCCAATAAAGTATTGGATTTTGGGACCTTTACTCAATTATCCATCAAACAGCTTGTAGTGTGCCAAGCCTATCTGCATTGGCTGCTGATGCCACTAATAACACTGGCACAAAAATCCTTACTAAATGTTGCATGAAAAGCAGTTACTATCTGGGCAAAATTCATCAGCTTGATTATGGACATTTTATACAATCTGACATTATAGCTCAGAGTACTATTGATCTGCAGCAAAATTCACTATGTCTTGAGTTGCTCTTGTGCTTAATGCTTCCTTGGTAATAGTTACTGCAATAGAAGGTCAAAATTCAGTTTTCTCCAGATAAGCAGCTGAAGCACAGAGATCACTTAGTATCAGAATGCTAACCTAACCAGCTAATATATGCAATTGCCATATACAGCAAAAAGCTTGATGGTGTTTTGTTGGCCTTGATGTATATGTCTGTTGGCATTGTCACAGCAGTACAGCAGCTAACATCTAGTCCAGTATAATGCTACTATACCAATTTACCAAATTGTATTTCACTTTTCTACCTTGGCTTGTGCCATTCATATTCCACTCTAGAATCACCCCTCTTCATTTGCTCACACACTACTACCATGAGTATTCCATACATATAGTTCAAATAAAACAAGATTATGGCCTCCTGATTACCAACCTCTATATATGCACACACCTGCTGCCATTGACACACTTCTATCACATCAGCTTCATGGCATTTCCATGTGATACTCAGAAAGTTGCCATATACCTTGTATTGCTGGTAACATATACATCTTGCAAACATACACTTGGTTGCTGCCATCTTTGCCATGAATACCCCCTGAATATCTGCAAAATATGTTTTGGTACTTGGCCAATATATTCCTTCACCCTGCTGGATTCTAGTCCCCTCTTATATATGTGCTCTGGTTCTTGTGTGTGTGAATTCCATATTAAAAGGCCAAAAATTGACTTGTACTCAAGAGATACCAAGCATACATTGGGAAAGTTGCTACAGTAAAAATTGGCTGCTTGTTGCATCCAACCCAACCTTGCATTACTTAACTGAGTACCCATGCATTGGGGTGGCTTAGCTTCTTAATGCTAAAGGCATAGGTGTCTCCATGTACACATGTGTACCCAGCAATGTCCAACTCTTGCTGGCTGTCCTCCACTGGTCAACCCATCACATCTGTGATGGACTTGAAGGTAATATTCTTGATGAGAGTAAGGTATGGAAGTACTGGTGACTTGACTTGTCTTTTTATCTCACCACACATTTGCTACATAGGAAACTCTCAAAAGGTGAAGCAAGGCCCAATATTCTCTACCCACCAAGCAAGATGAAGTTGAGAATGGGTACAGTAATGGCCAAGATCTACATGCTCAGCTTTATGCTGGTAGTATAGCTGCTCAAATCCCATTACTAACTCCTTACACAAAGGCTGTAGATGGACTAAATTGGCTTTTGTGATCCCCTTCTGGATGAATATATCTACAGTGTGAATATATGGCTTCCAATGCTTCTAAAGTACTCTACACAGAAATTGCTTCAGCAGGCCACTTAAATAAATACATATCTATTTCATCCAGTACTTGCATTTGTATTGCTTTACATGTGTATGAATATTAATTGCAACTCGTAAGAAGTACTTTAGGTAGTGGATACTTTGTGTGGTTTTGTTGACCACAATAGGTGGGAGAGCTTGGTCAGATCAACATACCGTGTTCTCAATAGCTCCAATAGAAGGTAGTAGTGTGAACTTGCAGGAGGATGAGTACTTTCTTTTTGCCAACAAAGACTTTTTTCTCTTTATTATCATTTCTTCTTCTTATATAATTCTTCCCTAAACATGCATGTATATCATAGTACATAATAAGTAAAGATAGTACAAACAATATAGAGGTGTGATAAACAACAAGATATGCGTGATTTAGTATGGGATAAGATGATTGTTTTAAGAACGTGATCAAGGATTAGAGTAAGGATGAGATCAAAAATCTAATATGAGAATAACTACCATAGTAAATAGAGGGACTAATGCACTTTTAATACTCACATATTTCCCAGGGGTTATAATAGGAC
>JNET01027472.1:0-29981 GCA_000697455.1 Basidiobolus heterosporus B8920 | reverse complement strand
ATCATTGTAACACGACCACTCATGAATTTCAACTCGGGAAAATACGGTTCCATTACGTTGTTGGAGAGTACGAATTCTTGATAGGTCTGAATATTTGTACTCTCTTATTCGTAGATCGCTGTCTGTGAACCAATATGCATAGGTATTCTACTGATTGGGCCCCTAAACGGGTTACCCCGAATGGTCGGAGCATTTTCTTTTGGTGTGGCTCGTATTGGCAGTAAGACTACCAAATATGTCAGTTCCATCAATTCTGAGTACCAAGTACCTGACGTATCGATAAATCGAATTGGCATCAAGAAAATCCATTTACGGAATCTCACGGTACACAACAATCTCGACTTTCAGTTTCACAGAATGGGAAATGAGTTTTCATATTTGGCAATTTTTCATTATAAATGTTGTTTCCAGTGAAGATTATAAATATTCTTACAATAGCCGATTTCATCATCCAATTTACATACACCAAATCGCATTTAATAACCTCAATTATGTTCGCCCGTTCTACTAAAGAGGGGAAGATCTCCAATGATTCTTCCCAGGCCGGCTTCACTTTCTACACTGTATTGTGTGTTTCAATTGCCTGCATTGTCTCATTCAACAATGGTTGGAACACCTCCGATACCAACATCATCCAATCCTCTATTGTGGATTGCGCAAACCCTGATGAGAAGGTCAATGGATTCCCAAGTTGCTTCCCAATGGGTAACTGGCTGTTGGGCTTCGCTGTGAGCAGTTTCTCGATCGGCGGTGCTATTGGGGGTCTTTCAGCTGGCTGGTTCCAAGCCAGATTCGGTCGTCGTAACTCACTTCTCTTCAACAACATTTTCTTCATCATTGGTGCCCTGCTTCTCGGATTGTCCAAGAACAAAGGCACTTGGATTGTTGGCCGTTTCTTCACCGGTATCGGATCAGGCTTTGGGACGGTCGTTCTCCCCACCTATATTGGAGAGGTATCAACCACCAAGGTTCGCGGTGCATACGGAGCCATGACTCAACTTACGTGTGTCATTGGACAGCTGGTTACTCAGGCTGCAGGTCTAGGCCTCTCGAGCCGTGCTGGTTGGCGTATCTGCATGGCGCTTACTGGAGCCATTGCTATCATTCAGTTGGTTACGTTATCGTTCATCACCGAAACTCCTCGTTACTACATGTCGAAAGATCGTGTGGAGGATGCCGAAAAGTCACTGCTCAAGCTTCGTAAAGGAATGGATATCACTAACGAACTTCAAACGATGATTGATGCGCGTGCCGCAGCCAAGGTTGGTGGTGAACAGACCTCTGTTATGGATGGCTTCAGGTACATCATACACGATCCCTTGACCCGTAAGCACGCTTTCATGTGCATGTTCCTCTGTGTGGTACAGCAGCTCTGTGGCATCAACGGAATCATGTACTACTCCACGTCCATCTTCACCTCCATCTATGGCAACAAGACCGCACAATATCTGACAGTTGGTGTTGGAGCCATCAACCTGTTGGCCACGATTGTCACCATACTGCTGATTGACCGAGTTGGAAGAAAGTTCCTTGTTCTCCTGAGTCTTGCAGGCATGGCTTCGTTCAACGTACTGATGATCATTGGTATTGAATGCAACGATTCAGGCCTTGTCATTCTCGGGCTATTCGCCTTTGTTGTGTCATTCGCCCTGGGTATGGGACCCATCCCATTCTTGATCATCTCTGAGCTGATCCCCACCAGAGCGGTGTCAACGGTTGCATCTAGTGCTCTTGGACTTAACTGGCTCGGCAACTTTATTGTTGGCTTTTTCTTCCCATCGTTGAAGGAGACCATGCACGGTTACGTGTTCTTGATCTTTGTTGGTTGTTGTATCGCAGGATTCATTGGTGTCCTCTTCTTCTTGCCGGAGACAAAGGGTCGTAGTATTGAAGAGATCACCGGACACCGTGATCAGCCCGCCACTGTCACAGATGAACTTTAATTTGCACTTGTAATTAATTCTTATATATTTTACCATTAACATCCAATAAATCAATAATAATATATGATAAGTACTTGGCTCGTGTTAAATAGCAAATTGCAAGAGACAATCAATTTTTATTCAAACTAATATCAAAATTCTGACTGAATGAGATGATCCGCAATCAGTTGAATTAGTTAAATGATATTCGATGATGCTTAACAAGCTCCTAAATCGGTCCAGACACCTTGTTGACCGGGTGTTTCATTCTGAGTCCACCATTTGGCTTGCCAAAGATGTCCATTGTAGGTCACTTTCTGGGCGCCATTATAAGCTGTACCAGCACTCCATGCTGATACTCCAGCACATGATCCACTGCCAGGGTCATTGGTGGCAGTTGGCTTAGTTGAAGTAGTAGCAGTAACGGAGGGTTTACTAGTGGTGGTGGAAGGCTTAGCAGTAGTAGTGGGATCTGGAGTTGAACCACTATCCGTAGCTCTAACTGTAATAATTGGACGTTTATCAAGTAATTCATGGCCGTCACCTTCGCCAATATTCATTTCTGGGATGGTAGGGTATCCAGGAAGGTTGGCAACCATTAACTTTGGCCCAGTAACTGTACCTCCAGGGGTGCCACCGTTAATAGTGATATCAACACAGTTCATGTAATATTCCCGATTTCCTTCAGCGTTCACCCAGGTCCAAGCCAAGGTAGCCCGCTTGCTTGGGGGAGCAGTAGCTGGGATAGGCACATCGAAACTAAGTCCTGTCTTGAAGCAGTTGCGAACGACTGTTTTCAAAACGACAAAGGTCTGATCATTGTCATAAGATAGAGCAAACTGACAATGCCCACCGTCGTGGGTATTTCCGGGAGCAAATTGAACTTTCACAGTATCGCCCGCATTATAGGAGTATTCAACCTTTCCAGGCTTGTATCCTTTACAGGGAAAAGTGCCTAGTGGACCGTTCATATCATAGTCAATATCTCCTATAGACTGATAGTACTTGCTGAACGTAGATTTACGAGGTGCGGGAGACTGGATTTCCATGTGACCAGACACGGAACTCAAGATGCAAAGGGATGCAGCAGCTAGTAAATAGGAGAGACCTCTCATGTCTGAATTGGGTTGCTGGAAGAAAGGGATGGTTAGTTGATAATTTAGTCTTGCGAAAGATTTCTCTTTATATTCTTTCAACAATGCCATATGAGAGTCTTCGAGTAAGCATATTTCGCTGTATAACGGTTTTTGCCCAGGTACCTAATGATTAGTGTAACTTGCACAAGTTAAAGATCAACAAGTTATGGTGTAGCTATAATAGAAAAGCACATTAATTAAAATAGCCATCTTGTATTTCCGGTGAGTGATCACAAAACTTCTCAAGAAGCACATTACCTTGGCTTAGACCGAGCAAAGTAGTAGAATTCTATATCACAGATGGATGAGGAATCAAATGGGAATGATGTCGTTGCATTCTGGATTTAGATAGAATTAGTAAATAGGTGTGGTATGTAAGACAGGATTGAAGCTTACAATTTAAACATATATGGTAGCTAGTGAAATTCTCCGCTCATTCAAGTTTGAGTGATTCCTTAGTCTTCATAGTTGAGATACAAGTATAGAGCATAAATAGAAACCAGGACAGAGCAATCAGTTTCAGTCAACTTTCGATAGGTTACAGTAATGCACAAGAAGAATATAAAACCTCGCGCATTCACCGAGGTGTCCCACAATCGGACTACGCATACTTGATAGTGCAAAAGAGGCCTTCTATATCGCGTAATGATCTGACTGGTAACCTTAGTAGCATCTGAGATAGGTATTATGGATATTTCTTGAATTCTCCCGTTTAAAATAGTTTATTAGCTGAGCATTACATTATGAAATATATTATATGAGAATAGATTAAGAAGGGCTTTACTATGTCTCAATAATCGAACTGATTCAGTTTGCTTGACGATATATTTTTCAAGTTATAACAATCCTCACTTTCAAAATCCCCGCCTGACGAGATCTTTGATTGAGGCAGAAGTGATGCATAGCGCAGTCTCTCAATTTTCTGCAGTTGAAGGGAAAACAATTTGGAACTGACCGCCCCTAGATAAAAGATAGCCATTAGTGATGCTTCAAGTGAAACTTGGGTAATGAGAACGTACACTTTGTCTGGAACAATACATCGGGGTTGAGATGAAAAGTGACACCTCCTAGTAGCAGCGAAAACCAGAAAATTCCGTTGAAACTCGATGCCATGGTTAGTCCCAAGGCGTTCGTAGACAAGGCATTTTTTAGACTTTTTGTTGGCGACCTCGTGTATCGGTTATACACTATATACGCTATCCCGCAAAACTGAACTATATAGATGATTAACTCTGCAGTCATGTAGGATAAGAAGGAGGGCATATGAGGGGCAATCACGCATTGCTGAAGCTTTCCGTTATACGCGGTGATGCCGTTCTCCAATATTATAATGATTACCAGTTTTGCGAGTTCCAGAAGGCAACCAAGTACTAAAAATCCCGCACTAATCTTTTCGTCGTTGAATAAACGCATAAAGACCAAAAGTTCCATAGTGGTGTTGGATGCATAGTAAAATATCCAGTTGAAGAATCCTTTGAAATGACAGTGAGTAATGAAGTAATAGCCTGAGACGGCACTCAGGTGACAAGTAACAGCAAAGAATGCCTGAATAGTATTCAAGATGAAGATGACGCGGGTTGGGTTTCGTAACAATAGCTTGACACTTTGAAATGCACAACTGGCATGGATAGTTAACGTAGCCGAAAAGATGAACATTGCCATACTCGACATAATGTATTCATCGGTCAAGATCGTAACCGTTTCCTGGTATTGTTTAGTTGAAGGAAATATAGATGCCATGGCTTTAGGTCGGAATACTCTAAACATCTGGATCGGCTTGATATTTATATCTGCGTGTCAAAGAAGGGGCATCCCTTTCAATGATCACGCTTTCAGTAGAAACTCAAGATAGGGCTTCTGTCATAGCTTCAGCGTATGTAGCTATGTGGACTGACTATCAGGAGAAAATGGGATGACAGACAATTTAACCTCATTCAGCAGAAGGGTTAAAACAAAATAACTGAATCCATCAAGAAGGAAACCCCGATTGAAAGGAGTAAGTGGAGCAAAACCAGGTATGTCATTGGAAGGAGTTAATGTAGGCAGTGAAATTCGAGTAAAATTTGGCATATCATGCATCTCCCAACTATCTGATGAAACTGTATCTCCCAACTATCTGATGAAACTGTTTACTGATATATGGATTAACTAAGATCACCGTTATGGCTTATAGTGGTAGCGCGTACGATGGATATGAATTCAATAGGAGTTTACACGTAATGCTCCCTATTTGGTCAAATTCAAAAATCTGTAGACGAGGCCATTTTATGGTTTGTGCATTCATTACTAATAGAGTAAACAATAAATATCAATAGTTAATGAGCTCAACATAAGCGGAGCCAATGGTTCTTTCAGAGCGATTGTTATATTCGTAGCATACAACATTCACTTCAATATCACCAAACACCGTTCTAGTCCTCTCTTTTCCACACAAGAAACCCAAGGTATACAAAGCAATCTCAAACTCAGGAGAGACTCCAAACAGTGTGGTTGACATGGGCTTCAGAATATTCTTCCATTTGAATTGAATACATCCCACATGCTCTTTACCTGACGGCTGAAAAGGAATCAGTTTTGGCTCATTATTTCACAGCAAATGTGATGATTCTTACTCTGGATAATGGGTGACTACGATTTCGTGGAGCAATGAACCCTTGATAGTCCAGAAAGTTCTTACGTTCTTCCAAAAACACTGTCACCCAATTATGGAATCCTATAACTTTATCTTGTCTAACTTCGCCCAAGAATACGTGCTCGAAGGCAGAAGAGTCAGCACCAGAGCCACGTCCATAGAAGCCAAACCATAACTTTTCAAGAAGTCTCTTCAAGCTCATAAGATCTGCATTGATCAAGTTTTTTCTGACCAAATACTGCTGCGTGTATCGAATCACTGGAGTTTCGCATAAAGCATCAATGAATCGATGATTCTCTTGATTCTCCAAAGATGTCAATACTTCGTTTTTCCCTACCTCCGCAACATAATTATTCAATAGATTATAAAATGCTGCAAAACTTGGAATGGTAAAGAATTTCTCCTTGTTAACTCTGGTAAACAATCTAGAGGCACCTACGTCCTCTTTGAAAATTCGATGTTTAGTAGGTTACAAACAGAAAGACTTTCAGAGTGGTCAGTTACCAGTATCAAACGTTCTCTTGGAGGTTTGCAAATTAATTTCGTACTATATATATATTACTTCGGGTTAGCTGTGCTTCCACCTGGGTTATAATGAGGTACTTACATCCGCTCCAGGCTCGAAACGGTTTACATCCAGGTTCCAAAGTGTTTGGAAAGCTTCACCGAGGTCTTGAAGTTCACTTTGTGTTGGTTCGGGTATGCTTACAGTTGGCATTTTGAGAGTAGGGAGGAGGTACGCTAAGAGACAGATAAACTGCCTCTCTCCTGACTAGTGTAATAAAGGACGGATCCATCACGTTGATTAAGAGTTACTCTCCATTTGCTAAAATTGGCGACTAATTAATTTGTGAACCCAAAATTGGATTGGAACAATTCATGATTAAGAGATAATTCTCTTTCTAACCTCTGGTGCTACTTAATCCCAGAGTACCCACGCTTAAGCCTCTTCTAATTTACTTTAAACCAGTTTATGGTAAAAATTGAACTTACTTGCGCTGAATAAATTGTCGAGTAAGTTTCCCAATTCAGCATCTTGGCATCGAAAGAGACTTGGTCGTGAATATATAGTTGGCTGGGCTGCCGGATTACATATCGCTGAGCATGCAGGCATGACAATATTTTTTGACAGTCAAGATAGACTAATAAGCAGCTGGAAAGCTCAAACATGGAATCTCGATTATTTTGTAACTTGTGATGATTCTATATATGTCCATCCATAGAAGTCATTGATGATAGATGACTGGTTGATGACGTTGGGAGGCTGGCCTAATGGGTGTCCATATTTAATACCCCAAACTGTCGCCATAGCAGAAAGCAACTTTCTTTCAATGCTACTGCACTACCCAGAATTAAAAGCCCACTGAATTTTTATTACCTTACTGTTCGGATTTTGCTTTTTGAATTCAGTGCTTTGTAGCCAGTTCACATAGTCGAACAAAGCGGAATTTGCACGTCACAAGTTAACTTATTAACGTCCCTTCATTTTCGAATCGTTGTTTATTGAATCACTTTTGAAGCTATCAGTAAAATGCTTCGTTATTTGCGCTGTTCAAATGTTCCGTTACGAGGACAATCCGCTTTTCAAATACGAAATACTTTCTCTATAAGAACACGTATCAATCCGCGGAAGTTCCTTCGCTCTCCATCATTCCTAGCCGATTTACACGCAGTCAGTAGAGTGAGGTTATCTCCGGTTACGAACTTACGAGTACTTGGTTCCTTGCAGCAAAAAGCATTACCAAATCTTCTGCATGGGGTGGTTGCCGAGTCACCACCAAGACCAGTAGTGGCCAGACAAGTGATCGACTCAAAAACAACCCAAGATCACAAAGAACGCTCTTTAATTGTGAGAATTATCCACAAATTCCGTAATATTTTATCTATATATATATTTGAACCTATTAGAATCTCTTGCAGATTCGTTTATTTATTGATCTTGTTTGTTCCGTTAATCGTTACTGCGCCTGTAATGTTGGTGGGAAAGAGAAATCCAGAAAGAGAAAATGAGACAAGCGGCTCTTTATGGTGGTATGACTTCATGGTATTACAGATGGAGCGTGCTGGGCCTACCTTCATAAAAGTAAGTCATGTTCTATCCACCAAAAGTATGCTGATTTTCAAGAGCAGACAAAAAACTAAAACCTTTTTACCATGCTCTCATCACTTCTTCAGTTATCCCAATGGGCTGCTTCCAGAACTGACTTGTTTTCTTCCGAATTCTGCCGGGTTTTATCTAAACTTCACAACAAGGTCGACCCACACCCTTGGTCACATACTAAACGCAGTATAGAAGCGGCATTTGGCGGGCGTTCCATGGATGAGATCTTCGAAGAATTTGATAAGCAACCGATTGGGATAGGAGCTATAGCTCAAGTAAATATTATGGAATATGTATATCTTGAAGGAATGCCATGAACATTAACCCTCCATTTCAAGGTATACAAGGCCCGTATCAGACCTGGAGTTTATGGAATGTCAATCGACTCAGCAGACGACGGAACACTAAACCACAATGAGAGTGTTGAAGTCGCAATCAAAGTACTTCATCCTAGAGTGGATGTATTGATTACAAGGGATCTCAAGATCATGATGTTCTTTGGAAAAATATTGAACTGGATACCTGCTCTGAACTGGTTGAGTTTTCCTGAAGAAATCCAGGTGTTTGGAGATATGATGCAAAAGCAATTAGACTTACGACTGGAAGCCGAAAACATGTTGCAGTTTAGAAAGAATTTCGCCCACAACTCAAACATCGATTTCTCCACCCCATGGGAAGCGTTCGTTTCCAAAAATGTCCTGGTACAAAACTACATCTACGGGATACCTTTAAAGTATTTCATGAACTCCAAAGTCAATTCAGTGTACGACGAAAAGATCGCCAATATAGGTAGGCGCATAAAGTCAACTCTTGCTTCATGTCAATTAACGGGCTTCTCTCTCGATTTTAGGGCTGAATGGCTTTCTGGTAAGGAATTTACACTAAGATGTATGACCACTCAAATAGCCACTCAAACTCCATTTCCTTAGCACATGCTAATCTACGACAATTTTATCCATGCTGATCTACATCCTGGTAACATCATGGTTAAATTCTACCAACCATCCACGAAGCCTATCGGTGACAGGTTGATTGAGAGGTTCAAACCATCCAAAAAATTGGTGGAATCAGACGACATTGTCAAGGATTTACTTTCCGTTAAAGACTCTCCAGAAGAATGGAAGGGCCATTTACTCTCTTTGTTTGAAGAAGGTTATCTCCCTCAGGTGATTTTCTTGGATACTGGATTAGTCACAACACTGGATGATGATAACCGACGGGATTTCCTGGACTTATTTAAAGCAATCGCGGTGTTTGATGGGTACAAAGCTGGGGAATTGATGGTCGAGAGATGTCGTACACCGGAATTAGTGATCGATCCCGAAGGTTTCGCACACAAAGTCGAGAATTTGGTGAATCAAGTCAAGTCAGTCACATTCCAACTATCCAAGGTTGATGTCTCGCAAATTCTTGGGTCAATTCTTTCGATGGTCCGCCAGCACCATGTTAAATTAGAAGGGGACTTCATCAACGTGATCATCAGTATTCTCATATTAGAAGGGATTGGCAGAAGACTTGACCCTGAATTGGATTTACTCAAAGAAGCCGTGCCTATTTTGAGAAGCCTCGGGACTCAAGGCAACGGGAGAGCTGTGCTAGAAGGTATGAAAGAAATACCTGCTGGTGGGGGGTGGTGGTTAAAGACGTGGTTCCTCTTGGAAGCTCGTAAATTCTGGATGGATGCGTTGTCATACAAAACCGAGCAAGAACTCTTCGGCGAGTTTGCTTACTCAGATCTGCCCTAAGGCAACAGAGCCTATATACAGATCCGCGTGATCTAAGCTCTATGTTGTATTTATGCACACATTACAACCTAATAAAGCACCATAACCTTATGAGTGGTTTTAGTCGATCGATATCTTTGAGCCTGATTCATGGGCAAGCACCTCGTACGAGCCGCTAATCACCCTCCATTCTGAATTATGGCAAGACTGATATCAGAACTGCGATAAATTCGGGAATTAATTTCCTCGGTAACATAGGCTGTAGACTGTGTTAATTGCGATGGACACCGACAACGGCAATGTCTGCAGTCTGGGGATAGCGCGATGCATTCAGCTTCATCCAAACTGGAGAAGCGTACGACTCTATGTATTTCCATGTATACCCCCTTGGAAAATTCAATTCCCGAATTTATCCTTGAATCTGCATGCCATTGGTACGATATAGACGCGTCGAAATGCCAGATGCTTGATTCTCAATGAGTTAGGGTATTTCTTGGACTTCTCGTAAGATTCTCAACAAATCAACCAAATCAGATATAAAGGGCACTTGATGTGAATCAACTTATCACGTATTGTTTCAATCTGTAGGCCTTGTACCTACAGTTTTTTATTCTCTAGAGCCATGAAAATCCTACCAGCCATTACCCTAATAGCCATCACCTTTAGCTCGTTTCCTCAAAACAGTGTATGCGCTGTGACTCCTAGTGAAGATTCCCCACAAGTGTATCAATCAGTGAATGATAGAAATTACATAGTCAAGCTTAAATCCCTCCCAGATAGTGGCTGGCCTTACACGGTTACCGGGGAGGTGAACACAATTGGGGGAAGGTTCCATTATGTCTTTGGGAACTACTCCAAGGCCACGCTGGATTATTTAAAGAATCATCCATTAGTCGACTATATCGAGAAGGAGGCAGTAGTGAAAGCATCTGCGTACGAGAAGAATCCCCCTAGCTGGGTAGATGTTTTACTCTGGTATATAGAAATCTATTTGTTATCTAATATAACTCTAGGGTCTAGATAGAATCGATCAGGAATCCTTTCCTTTGGACCAAACATACAATTACCCAGATTCCGGGGGCGAAGGGGTTGACGTATTCGTGATAGATACGTGAGTTTCAAATCCTTTCGTATCATCACAACTCTGACTTGCTAACCAGCATGCTTTCATATTAGTGGAATATATGTTGAGCATCAGGATTTTGATGGCCGAGCGAAGTGGGGCACTACTGTCATCAACTCACCAAACACTGATCTGAACGGTCATGGGACTTTCACAGCTGCTATTATCGGTGGTAAGGCCTTTGGTGTGGCTAAAAAAGCTGCACTTTACGCTGTAAAGGTATGCCTTTCCGTTGGCATAAAGAGCCGCAGTAGCTTACTAATCTACTTACCAACTACCTCACTTCTCACCCACAGGCTTTAAACTCCGAAGGTGAGGGGAGTACGCTCACCTTGCTCAAAGGCCTGCAGTATGTGAGTCAGATGCACCAATTAAAAGTCAACAAAAAGACGATCGTCAAGTCAGTAAATGTTTACCGTTAGTGTGTAGTAAGCAAGTGAGCAATGATCGTGGCGCTAACGATTCGACTTCAACAGTTTATCCCTAGGCACTGCTTACAACCGGGTCATCAATGAAGCCGTGAATATTGCTGTAGAAGAGGGGATAGTTGTCGTGGTAAGCACATCCATGTGCCATTTGCTTAAACTTCCGCCTAAGCTGGGACTGACTAATGGATTTAGGTAGCTGCTGGTAACGGGATTAACGGGATTGATGGACAAGATGCATGCCGCTTTTCACCGGCCTCCGCATCGGAGGTGATAGCGGTTGGCTCAACTCAAATTAATGACGCAGTAAGTGTCTTTTCCAATTATGGGCCGTGTGTGACAGTCTATGCACCTGGAGATTCAGTCACCTCCGCATTTGTTGGATCAACCGTTGCAACTACCACCTTGTCTGGAACATCATTTGCAGCGCCACACGTATCGGGAGTAGCGGCATTGATATTAGGGAATGCCACAAATCCCTTGACCCCGAGAGAAGTCAAAGACCGAATTCTAGCGATAGCCACCAAAAATACCATCAAAAATTTACCTTCAGATTCCCCCAATTTTTTACTCAACAATCGTATAGAGAATTACTTTTCCAATTCCGGGAATCCTTTAAACCTTCTTCCTATTTCAATCAAATTCATGCTACTGTTGACTTGTACGGTTTATTTATCAATCATTTGATTTCTTAGTAAATTTTGAGCCTCTTATAATGAACTAGTATGCTTTTGTTGCTATCGCGAAAACATGCAGTAGAATAGAGAGTATTCATCGAGGCTTTCCAGATCAAAAGGAACATAGTAGCATCTATATTTACATTTGGTCACGTATACACACTCCTGAGCTAAACCATAACATTGGCCAAGGTTTGGAAGATCAACTGGGAAGTACAAGTTGATAAGCTTATCCATCACTAGATAAGTTCGAGCTGGTATTGCAGACATGTCAGAGTAATGCAGACGCAGCGGTCGAAGAATTCAAGATCCAATGAACCCCCTCCACTCCAAAAATTCTCCGAGCCTATGCTTACTAGTGAAATCGGCCAAGATTAGAGCCCTAGAAACCCACTTAAGATTTTGGTGTACCACGCTACAATCAAGGTACAATATCCGAGATTAATTATGTAAACTGAGTTGGGACTTAATTTTCGTGAACTACCTTTCCAGCCGCGCTGTGATTATCCATACGGTAGGACATGTTGCTATAGACGTTACTTCCAACACATGGACTAACGTTTGCGGATGCATGTGGGTATTGATAGCTTGGCGTTTGTGATTGCCCAAAGTCATTCATGGAACTAGTGTACAAGTTGGGTTGGATAGGCCCCGACGGTGTGGAAAGCGAATCGGTGGAACGATTCAGGCTGCCGTTGTTTGGGACAGATGATTCCACCATGTATTGCCCAACATATTCATTCCATTCATCAAAGTCAACTGACATTGGGACATCCCATGTGGTCGTGGTTCCAGCATTGACGTATTGCTCCAATGCGCTTGAATCATGTGGAGTAATCTCCGATAATCCTGCTGAAGGTGGATTTTGATTGAATGTGGGGCCAGGTACAGCTCCGGGCATTGCGTATGGGTCGGATGCCATCTCGGCGCTATTACTACCCACATGATGAGGGAGTGATGGTGAGTATGAATTGACGTTTGGGTGTCTTCTAATGCGGTCCGATCTAATACTCATATTCCCACTGGTCATGAACACCGGTGAGATCGGTTGTGAAGATTCCTGGGATTTGTGCCACTGCGTTGGTATGTAAGGATTTATCTCAGTTAAGCTTGATTTAGATGTTGGGTGTTGCCGCGGCTGTTGCATTGATGCGATAACTGCATTGGAATCAGGCTCTTGCTTCATATTCTCTAGCCCACGCAATCTGGCTATAGATATGACTGGACCAATCTCTTGCTCAACTCTCATGGCTGGCCCTACATTGGTGGCAGCCTTTTCTGGCTCAAGACTGATATTCCGTGCAGCTATCAACTCTAGTAACAATATCTGATATCTGCCTACATGCCCCCATTTACGCTTAGTTCGTTCAAGAATCTCGAGATTCTTAGATAAGTGGTGTTTTGCTGGATCAGCAATCCACGATTCTGTGGAAGTGGCATTTAGAAGGTGGATTGTGCTCGAGGTGAAGATTGGGAACAATAAAAACACTACCACCCGTTCCAATGCCGGCTTGCTCAAGCATGCAAGAGCAATCATGGTAATTCTATTCGCCGCAGTAGTACATATTGGCAGGGATGGGTAAGGGAATCTATAATTATCCCCAGATTTAGGAATGTACGGACGATGGAGTAGGATCAGGGCACAGTTGTACCATATATGCGCATATACCAGAGTGGGTGAGTTTGGTGGCGTGTTCGTAGAGTAGTCGTTAGGACGGTACTGGAGCCCTTCAGGCAGAGAAACTAGCCAAGAATGCAGACCTGAATCAAGCTCCAATAGAATCGACTTGTTCTTCTGTGGATTCTGGCTTGGCACTGTTCTGATTGGATATATTTCACTCATAATACGCCCGATAATCTCTTTTAACCGAATAACCTGAATGAAAGGCTTCAAAGCTAATCCACTGAGCGGCGAAACTTCAATCCCTGACTCGTTGTCGGCATCGATGGAAGGAAGCGTGGTATCGTAATGTCTATCATCAATACAAAGCGGTCTTCCGACGCAAACACTGGCTTGCCGATCTATTTGATAGCATACCCACCACACACGTTTTCTGGTCTCTTTTTCCTGTCGAGTTAGCCCTTCAATGTCCCACTTCTCTGGATTTCGGTGCAATCCGAGGTCCTCTGCCATCCTAATTGCCATTCCAATATATAACCAAGCCCTCATTCCACTGTGAGTGACATGCTGATAGATCCCCAACAATATAAGCGCTTGGATGTTCTCTATAGAGCTCATCTCGTAGGTTTGATCCAACAGGACCCTCGCTCTCTGGTAGAATATGTCTGGAGTTAGATTCTGCTTTTTCAGGATGTCCTCTGACGATATTAGAATAGCCGACAATGCCAGGAGGCTGTTCAGCAAGAAAAAAGGTGGCTCGATATCTACGTTGCTGAGACGCTCCAAAAACTCTGCCTTATGAAGCAACGGGAATATCGGGTTAATCGTACTGAAGTAAACCTCGAGAAGGTAACCAAATAAATGCGAAGAAGGTAGCAAGGAAGGGTTGAATTCTGAATCACCAAATCTGGTTAGGTTTAGTTTTTCTGGTGACTGTGATCTCATTTTGAGTACCCCCTTCTGGTAACGGGCCGTTTGTCGAAGTAGATAAAAACCTGAACTAGTCCCACAGTATCGAACTCGTCCATGGTCATCCAAAGTCAATTGTTCAGCTTCGTTGCTCAACTCTTCTAACTCGTTATCCTCCTTTTTCGAAGTTTCCTCGCTTTCAGGGGAATTCACTCCAATTAACGAATTTTCCTTAGGAGAGGTACTATTACTACCAGGAGAAGGACTATATTCGAGTGGAGAGTCTATTATGGTCTCTTTGGGCTCGCTGTACTCTTTTGAGTCTGAGGATTTGGTACGTGTTTGGGAACGGCTGGGAGATTTATGAGTGGGCGTAGTCTGGGGATCCTCGTCTAGTTTGCGCAGCTCAGCAGCCACATTTTCGGCAGCGCCAGGCTCCCCTTGAACAAGACCACCTAATATATGCTCCATTCTGTGAAGGCGGCTTTCGATCGCTTCTATATAGCCTTTAGGAGGACCTCGCTTTTTGGTTGTATCGTTGTAAGTGCAGGTCGTCCCAATCGCCTTACAGTTGGAGCATACTGGTTGAGTGCCATCGCAGCGTACCTTTCGTCTCCGACAATTGTCACAAGCTTTACTGACTCGTTGCCGTTTTTGGCCGTCATCGGACCCCATTGTCGAAGGACAGTATTAGAAAAACCAAAAGATTTCTCTTAATCTTAAAGAGACTAAAAGTTGAAAAGGCAGTATTTGAGAGAAATGGCTTTGATGGAAGGAGTACAAAGAAGTATAAATAGATATACTGTGGTTTGGTTCAAACTCCTAGTTATAACAAATAAAGTATCAATCGTCCAGTTTAATTCCTATAACCAAGATAGAAAGGAAATTTCAATCTTTTTTAGAACGGGTTACCTAATCTCAAGCTTACCCCACTGCTAGATCATTTTCATTCATACTCTGAATCTGAGTCAATCACATGGTACCATCAAACACAGTCGGCAACAAATAGACCAACTCATTCCATTAATAACTGAGATGGCTAGCAAATCTAACCTGACACCAGTATTAATCTCAACCTAAGCACTAATCAAAACCATTTTACTGTCAGCATCAACCTTGTTTGCACTATTCTTAGTTAAGACAAACATCACGAATACTAAGCGTTAGGTTCACTTTCCTTGCCTTTCCCTTTCCTTCCCTTCCCTTCCCTTAACCTCATAACGCGAGAATCAATGTAAATAATAATAAATGATGGAGTTTGACAGAATTCATGTATATTGATATGGGATTTCATTACTTTTCTAGAATGTGAATGGTTTACAACTCCGCTATAGCATCTTGAATCTCCTCTAGAGTATCGTTGATTGATTCGACCACAACCTCCAGTAACTCTTCGGTTTCTTTAACAACCTCACTGTAATCCTTTTCTCCTTGGACATTTTCTCGGTTGAAAATTTGATATTTTGCTGTCTAAAAAATTCAGTTCAAAACATTACTTCCACTGGTCAAGAGCAAACAAAGGTCATATCCGAATATATTTACAAGTTGTAACTTCTCTCTTTCTAGATTTTGTACCAGACGTAACTGCTCGGCAAAAGTTTCTGAACCCAACTCTTTCAGAGTCTTCTCAATCTCTTGAATATCCTCCGACACTTTTACAAAATGGGTAGTGATCTCTTGACATTTCTCATTGTATGTTTCATATGTGACTTTTTCCTCGACATATTCTTTATAGATTCTAGAAAAACCGCAAGTTGATTAAGATGGAATCGCATAGGAAAGTGTTTTGGTAGACGTACTTATCAAATACTTGATACCATTGCGTTCGTTCGCCCTGAAGGTTTTTGAACTTGATAACTAACTGAAGGATCTGTTCGTTTGACATGGTCACTAAGAAAGGTTATACTTTGGACTTCGAGAGACACCAGCAGAGGATTAATTCCGCACAAGGTAACCCATGAAGAATAAGCTAGATTTAGATTCAATACCATGGAGATGCCAAATTAGTAGGAAATTTTGATTTAACGAATAGACCAACCACTGAGATTTGATCTTTTTATTGGTTTTGTGCAAGATTTCTCTATCGCTTTGGTAGATAGCTCTTAGCGAAAATGGTACCACTTCAAAGTCTTCGTTCAGGCTTATTTCGTAAAACTCGTTTAAACACACCAGCTTTATTCAATAGTTTACTCGTTCGAGGGAAAGCTTCTATAGCTGCAGCTGATTCTCGTCCCGTCAAAGAGCAGAGACTCAAGGGTTTCCTAGATAATGGCATAGAACCTTACCCGAGATTTACCGATTCTAACGAGCCCTTCCTCCAAATAAATGAGGTGCTGGACAAGTGGGAGAATAAGCTGGACAAAGGGATGAAATTAGAAGAGGAGGCCTTTACTATTGCGGGTATTTTCGGTTTTATATAGACAAAAGACTGAAATGAGATGTTAATTTTGTCCTTCAAGGACGCATATTATCAAAGCGAGAAGCCAGTTCTAAATTAGTGTTCTACGACATATTACAAAATGGGGCTACTCTTCAAGCAGTGGCTACACGTCGATATTTTGAGGGAGATAACGAGGATTTTGGAAAAATCAACAAAACTTTGCATAGAGGCGATATCGTCAGTAAGGAGATAGCATTTTAGTTCGGTTTCATCCTTCTTTATAATTAATTGCTATGTCTGGATTCCTCAGAAATTACCGGTATTCCTGGGAAAACCAATACAGGCCAGATGAGCGTATTTGTTACCAAAGAGCTTGAACTTCTTTCACCTTGCCTTCATGATTTACCGTTGCATACAGGACTAAAGGATCCGGTATGAAAATATTTCGACTGCCAACTCAGTAACTGTATTACTTACTCGATGAAACCTTGCTAGGAGAAGCGCTTTAGGAACAGACACCTGGACTTTCTTGTGAATCGCGATACGGTCGAAATCTTGCGTAATCGCGCCAAGGTATGTGCTTGATCCTTGAGCTGTATGAAGAACAAGTGTTGATCTACGCTCCTTTAGATCATCCAATTCATTCGTAGGTACTTTGATTCCCGGTCTTTTCTTGAGGTCGAAACGCCAATCTTGTCGCCCAAGGCAGGTGGAGCTATAGCACGGCCATTTACCACCAAGGCAAACGCGCTAGGTGATATGGACATGCATCTACGTATTGCACCAGAGCTCTACCTAAAGGTTGGCATTATCTGGACTGTTATACACTACCAATTGATCTAAGCCTATAATATCTAGCAACTGGTCATAGGTGGGGTTGATCGAGTTTATGAAATTGGAAAGCAATTCCGTAACGAAGGTTAGTGTTCATTAATGAATGAAATGCAGTTACTGTTAGTCACATTGAGTGCGCAGGTATTGATGCCGACCACAACCCGGAATTCACTACGTGTGAATTTTACCAAGCTTATTCAAACATTGAAGGGCTATTCAAAACCACTGAAGAGATACTCTCTGGTACGTGAGTTTTAAGTGAGTTTTCTAATGTCTCACGCATTTTTAATTCCTCCTAATCCATTGAATGCCGAATAGGCATCGTGTTTGACGTCAAGAAATCCCACATTGTTGAAGTGGACGGCCCTGGTGATAAGAAAGTGACAATCGACTTTACGCCCCCTTATAACCGCATATATATTGTTGATGAGCTGGAGAAACAGTTGGCGTCGAAGTTACCACCCTTCAGAGATGGTATTTGCTTGACTAGACATATGATCATTGAACTCTGTCTAACGTTGATCAGATTCAATTCAACAGTACATTGACCTCTGTCGTGAACACAACATCCCTTTGACCAAACCCTATACCATCCCTCGTATATTGGATAAGCTCGTATCCCATTTTATTGAGCCGATGTGCATTCAACCTACCTTCCTGTGCGGGCATCCATTAATCATGAGCCCTTTAGCCAAGGCCATAGATAAGGTAATAGCCATATTTTGCTTACAAAGCGGGCCTCCTTGCTAAAAGCCTTACCATAGGAGCGCGAGATAACCGGGAGGTTTGAATTATTCGTGGCAGGGAAAGAGGTTGTAAACGCGTATGAAGAGCTGAACGACCCAGAAGACCAGCGCTCTCGCTTCAGCCAGCAATTGAAGGTAAGCTATGTTGAATTCCAGGACGTATTCGTCTCATAATAACATGCTTTTGCGTCGAAGGATCGTAACTCTGGTGATATCGAATCACAGCTTCCTGACGATGCCTTTTGTGACGCCCTCGAATACGGCCTACCTCCTACTGGTGGTTGGGGCATGGGTATAGATCGTGTCTGTGCCTTGATCACAGGTGCAACCCACATCCGAGAGACCCTGGCATTCCCTACCATGAAACCGATTACCACCAAAGCTGATGACGAATAAGTTTCTCGAAACGTTTTTTATCTCATTTTTTCATTCCCCTTTCGAGCTCATTTCGTTGCTCACTCACGCAAATGCCTCAATAAAGACGCAACCACACTTGAGTTCCCAAATATCGAATTGTCTACGACAAATATAGGCCTTTGAGATATCTTGATTCACGAAGTTTATCATAAGGAATGTGATACCCGCCAGCCTAAGCATAGGTTGTACGTCCTTTATCGATAGAGGAATATGACTTTACCAATCGAAGGGCTTGAAACTGTTGCTAGTATTTCCACCTTAGCTAACACTGAACAGGTACCAAATGTGACACGAAGCTTAAAGAAGCTTAAATTCAACTAATCTCGCCATTGACTAGAGATCTCACACCACACTATGTAGCAGCCCAATCTAATGGAATCCATCCTGAGATTCGGGAATCCAGATAGATTTTGGATTTAACTTACGTTTTGAATGGCCATGATGATGTGACTTCTCCCTCAAGGATGGCCAATCAAATGGCATCTCCCGATAGTGTTCACCAATCGAGTAATATGACTGGTGAAAATTTTGACATTTTCTATGAGGAATGAATGCAACACCTAATGCAATAATGTCGCCATCTCAGATAAGGTATTTAAGCAACCAGCAACCAGCAACGCTTCATCAACACCACATATTCAGTACCTCTCGAGGCATTCAGCAGATGGTCAACTTAAAAGATACAGCCAGCATAAGTAGTGGGAGCTCTGACTCCCAGAAGCTTGCTCGGTCCATGGGACTGTTCAGTGGGACGGTAAGTGAGCTCGAGGTTATCGTGAGATCAAGTAACCATACTAACATGTGCTCAGATGAATATTGTGGGAACCATCGTTGGTTCAGGGATCTTCAGTCTGCCAGCCTTAGTTTTTGCTCATGCTGGCTCCCCAGGAATGGCCATTCTCCTATGGATTCTTGGAGGGGTTGTTAGTTTTGCCGGAACGTTGGGCTACAACGAATTTGGCTGTGTAAGTGATCACTTCAAAGCAACTCACCAAGCTCTCATCGACTGATCTGATTTCTAGATGTTTCCTATCAATGGAGGAGAAAAAGAATACCTGGAGCAATCTTTTAGAAAATCCAAGAAGCTGTTCTCCTTCCTCTTCTGCATGTGTTTGATCATTTTTATTCGTAGTAGCTTTTGTGCTGCGATCTCGACGAATATTGGGAATTACGTTTTGTATTCCGTCTATGGCCCAAGGGAAAGCATCACTGATCCTTTTGTGGCGAAGCATTTTGATTGGATAGCTCGTGGAATTGCTGCTTCTTGTCTCATTCTGATCACTGCCACCCAAATGCTATCTACAAGATGGACACTGAGAGTCCAGGATAGCCTTTCTGTGTTTAAGATTCTGCTCCTCGCACTCGTGGTAGTTACGGGATTTGTGGTCCTTGGCGGTGGAACCTCAGTCAAGCCAGTTCTGAACGTTAGCACAATGTTTGCGGGGACTTCCAAGGACCCTACTGACTATACTTGGGCCCTATTCAAAGTATTTGCCGCTTATGATGGTAACATACCCAATCCTAAATAACTGACGCTGCATCGCAGACTAATCCATGGTTTTAGGTTGGAACAACTTGAACTACAGCATAGAGGAGCTCAAAGATCCTGTCCGCATTCTTCCCAAAGCCACCACCCTGGGTTTAGGCATTGTTGTGATCCTGTATGTTCTCACTAACTTGGCATTTTTCTCGGCATTACCACTAGATAAACTCCTAGCATCACAACAAGTAGTCTCTGCGGAGTTCTTCGCCATGGTGTATGGGGTTTCCTTCGGACAACGGGTACTTCCCATATTCATTGCATTATCAGCATACGGCTCAGTGTCGTGTATGGCGTTTGGAGCAGCCAGAGTCATTCTTGCATCAGCACGTGAGGGCTTTCTACCTTTTGGATCATATCTTGGATCAGTTTCCCGATTAAACACACCAGCATGGGCGTTGCTCTTAAATCTGGTGATCTCCCTTATTTTGATGCTTGCCCCACCACCCGGAGAGGCATATAACTTTTTAATTGATATGACTGGATATCCGGCATGGATATTCTATGGCCTATCTATGATAGGTTTGATCTATTTACGTAAGAAAGAGCCTAATCTGACCCGACCATTCCGCACCTGGCTCCCATTTAGTGGCCTATTCATTCTTGTTTCTCTTTTCCTAATGGTGTTTCCGTTCTTGCCTCCTTCCAACTACACTGCATCCATTCCATATTACATGAGCCCGTTACTGTCTCTGGTTTTTATTGTGTTGTGTATACCAGTCTGGTGGTACAGAGTTGGTAGACATATCGAGGAGGTTCCAGTAAGACATCATGTTGTGGAAGAGCATTACACTACCAAAATCAGTCACGCATAACCCAACTACTTACACTACCATACTTCTGCTAATTTCTAACCCTCCTTTAATACCCTCTTCATGTTCCTCAATAAGCAGCCATCCCCCTGTATAAATTCATCTCACATTAGATTGAGCAAGCATATGAACGTCCATTCAATATATGAGAAGATCTCACGACCCATCCAATAAAATGTAATTTGATCCTGAGTTAGATTGGCACTACCAGGACTAGTTTCTTTAGTGGCCTTCCTTACAATATGCTATTGGCTTTGTTTTGATATTAAACCTATTACTCCTAATTTAATGTCTGGAAGGTTTTTTAATTGCTTTAATGGAGATCATCCAAATATCAGTGTTAGTACCGTTGGTCCATAACTTGGTGCCTAATTATTATTCTACTAGTCATAGCTTAACTATATCCACTTTGCAATTTTATCCTCTCTGGGAATATTCCAATTATCTGAGATATAATCAGATACAATGCCTCTCCCTTGCTTGTCTACATAATATCAAATTTTTCTCATTAGGTACTGAGTTCATTTTCAACACGTTTTACATGCTACTTGGCTTAATTTCAAACTGAAGAAGAAATACTAACTTTAAGTCTAACATATTAGCAGGTGAACACCACACTATGTTCTACTTCTCCAAATCCTCCCCAGTACCTCTCAAAATCCCACAATGAGTTACAAGTACGAGCTTGCACTCTCTAGAGTGCCGGACAAAAGTTCTAAAAGTACAAATAAGAAAATAAATTTCATGGTACTTGTGAACATATGACTAGTGAGATTAACTGCGCTTGGGTCTAGCTATCTTATCTCAACAAAGAACACGTGGTCTAAAATAGGTCAGTTCATTAAGAATATTTGGAATATTTAGTGTACATAGAGCAGCTTCCATTTATAACTATATAATAGTTCACTAGAAAATCAGTGAAAACATTTCCCGTATTTGTTGCCAGAGGAGTATTACGTTGGATCATATATAGACATAAGGCAGGTGATAATCCTGTCCAGGGCTAACTCTAGGAGCATAATATTGAAGCAGGCCCAGCATCCAACCGCCCAACCATGCGTTGGCTTTTATATTACAGGTAGAGCTATGTTTGTAATCATTGAGATAACATTCATTACATAAGCAGCAGTGAGATATAGATTACGACCTCATCAACATAGATCGCTAACTGTATCCAGAGATACAAATTCGTATTGTAAGACCAAAAGTGCCACTTCCACATCAGACGATTGGATTACTCCTACTCTGGATTAGGTAAAGCAGGTTTCTCCATATTTGGCACTACATGGCAGTTATATAACGGCTCCTGAGCGTCATGATCACCTAGAGTTTCCTTTTTTTACTTATTTCCATCACTCAATTTATTTGAAACTACTTCTTCCGTGCCTACCTTTCTTCCTCCAAAGCTCCTATCACTCACCTAAGAATACATTCTATATCCAACCCCTTCAAACATCTCGTCTAATAGGAACCACTAATGGACAATCTACCAGATTTAATTTACGAGTCCTTTTATTCTCAAGCACTAGAAGAGATAAAACCAAATATCACAGACTTCCATAGCACAAGTCCCTCCATTGATGCTAGCAGTACACATTCATCTTTTGACTCCACTCGGCTATCCGAAACGCCGTCTACAATATCTCCTGACGGTTCTGTTCTGACTAACGATTACTACAGCCAATATGACGAGAATCATCAAGAAAAAACGACGGAATTTACGAAACGAAGGAACTGGCGTAATCGAATCATCCAGGAACTTAAAGATTTTTATTTTGTGGTCTCACCAAGCTTTAACTTGATATATTGTTCGCCATCCTCTCAGGAATTGGTTGGCTACAAACCCGATGAACTAATGGGAAGATGTATTATAGACCTTATTCATGTAGATGATGCCACTACCTTTACCCAGAAAATGAACCTTTCGTTGACTGATAAGAAAATCCATTTCTACTGCCGTCTCCGAAAGAAAGATGACAGATTTGTCATGCTTGAGATAAAAGGCCACCCTTATTACCAGCATGGTGATCCACATCCTGTATGTTTTTTTTGCATTGGTCGACCATACATCTCTAAAGCCAATAGAATGTTGGACACCTTCTTGGAGCTCAAAATTGAGAACGAGTTATTACGAAAACGCTTAAGTGAATTTGAAGGTTCCTCCCAAGATCAACAATCACACAGTAGCTGTGATATATCCAACAACAAAATGTCACCTACAAGTCTAGAAAAGAATCCCCCGAACACTGGTAGAAGCTCGATTGATCTGCGTGGAGGACAGAGTGAAGTATCAACAGGTGATATTGACGCTTACAACAGCCGCTACACACCAAAGAAAAAGGTAGATTCTTTTTTCATTATTTCTTAGTCAAAGTTAGTCATGACGAACGAATTTCAACCTCCAGAGAAAACGAATAAACCAGCCTCCCCTCAGCCATATCTGCACCGAGTGCGGAACTTTGGATTCACCGGAATGGAGGAAAGGCCCAAATGGACCAAAGACGTAAGCTTTTTAGGCTATATTTCCACTAATGATTCGATATTAACTATAAAGTTAGCCTATGCAATGCGTGTGGTCTACGATGGGCAAAAAGGGCCAAATGAAAACCAAACCGCTTCCCCACCGATTTTGGCAATGCTTATTTTCGGGATTTTTCCTGCATTTTCTTTCTATAGATATTGTTGACCACCTTTGAGTGTATCTTCATATGTATACATACACTGTCCATTTCTTATTACCATACTTGGTATTATAATCTATTGATTAGTTTAATACTTGGCTCGTTATCTTACTTGAAACCATATTGATAAATTTGGATCAACTTCGGCATGAAAAGAATCTCACTAACTGCATAGTGGCTATTCAAGTTCATTGTAAAGTGTAAATCTCAGTAGACCTACCTAGATACTAAGCTTATCAATATACCCTTAATCCATTAGATATCAAAATATATACATTCTACCAGATATGCGACTCAGATCTAATCTCTATTCCCCTTTGGATTATATAAGCTCATCGGCTTCAGAAACCAACCGATTTCTATTAATTAGTAATGTAATCGCTGATTAGAAAACTCCCCCACCGATGAGACCTGTTTTTCAGTCTACTGATGCAATAAGTACCACATGAAACTGTACTCCTTTAATATAAATTTTGAGCAGGATTGTCTGGCAAATTCACGGAATTCAACTCTACACTGTAGTCATCTCCATAGAAACCATAGCATTTTTGACACCTGAACAGTCTTGCATAACTTCAATAGGTGTATCCAAGCATCGCGTTTTGTGTAATGAAATGGCACCTGAGAAAAAACTCAACCCTAAATACTGGCCTAAAACGAAAATAGGGCTCATTTCAATCACATGCAGCATTTGTTTCCAAGAATTGCTAGATCGCATCGAGAATAGCATCGGCAAGGGAATCGGCATCATATCATAGCATTGGGTTTTAAGACGATCACTAGTTGATGACGTATAAAGAGTTTAATTCAATAAAAATGTCTTGAGGACCTCTTCTTGAATGTGAGTCCAATATCAATGACTACATCTTGGCTATGTGATTGATTATTTGTACCACTATTACCTTTGGGTACGGGTGTTACTAGTTTGAAATGCAGTATGAACATATTATCAACATGATTTTCCGTGGCCCTTACTAAAACTCAAGCAGGGATCCGCTTTAATTGTAGGACATGACTGAGATAATCAAGGGCACACTGTATAGTATAGAAACGGCCGCTCTAGAATATTTCCGACTTCATGATACATATTGGTAGATAGTTTTATGTAAGGAATATGGCAAACACCTTTGGTTATGGAACGGGATCAATAGACATCCTAATTACTGTAAGGATGCTCAGCTATTTCTAATTTGAGAATATCTACGCGGCGAGCCACTAACTCATTAGATCAAAGACTCAAAAGAATGCCTAATTGGTAACAACCGTGAAATTTCCATCACTTCAGTCTGTGCTACATGTTACTCAAGCCACACGTAAGTGGAATTTACCCAGGCAGTCTGTGCCGGGTAAGTGATGTCCATATTGGAGCCCAAAGTACTATTATATCAACTCTGGCCATACAGGTTAAGTTTGCAGGGGGGGAGAGAGAAACAATAATTGTATACTAGAAGCAGGCCATCGCGCTAGATCGAAGCTATCCTCGATCCTAAAATGGCTCTTAGATTCAAAGTATATATTTGCTCGATCGATTGAGGTGAAGGAATTCGAAATTGAAATTTCACATTAAATTAAAGTCCAGATATTGATGAATCAACCACCCACATTACGTGTATGCAACTGATTAGAGAGTTGCTGACTTTGCATACTCTGGATTTTTTATCCGATTAATTCAATGAATACTCGTAACTAGGGTATTGGTGCAACGCTCTAGAAAACAGATTAGTAATGATGGCTAATTACTTGCGGATGCTGGTATCGCGTTCTTTTCCATCTTCAGCCTCAGAGAAGGTGAAATATGTGCGCATCAAACACCACTTCTCTGAAAGCGGCCAATACCAAACTACCATGATTGGTCATCAGGATACTCGTTTGATAGCTCAATTAGCAGTACACATCAAACCATATAGATCAAGTGTGGTAAGAGCGCAACAATTGCCCAATAGAGAATCTCCGTTAACCCCATATTCGGACAAGTCAGTGCATTACCGTAGGCAAGTATGTTTCAAATTTCAGACTCACCATCGATCGGTGGCAGTGATACATGTCAATAGCAGGAAGGCTTTGCTCTCGTCCGCCAAAACAATAAGCTTATTCTAATCAAGTACTCGAATAGACGGCAATGAATTTCCCTTCCTTCTCCTATGCCTGTAATACAGCCTAGTATGGAGAATCAGGGGTGCCTGATAACACTACACCCCAGCTTATTCTATGCGATTTAACAACCCACTCCTGCGGTGGTTGGTAGGGGAGTAGGGTAACATAGAAGCTACCTTCAATCTGGCGGAAATACTCGTACTACACATTGCCTTACCATCATATTACATACGTTCATTGTTCCTAATATGTGATGTATGAGAGTAAGTACATAAAAGTAGATCTCTACCTAGCATCAGGTCGTCATATCAAAGGTTTAGATCATTTCCCGATTTGGACCCCAATGCAGCTATGTTTTAAAGAATCATACCAATGGATGTCCAGCATTATCTGTTGGCCAACAATCTCATCAGGGGATGGTGATTCCACAATAAGCGCATACACCCGGGATCATCGTTGAAAACATGGCAATATTCCATGATCCCATAACGTAAGCGCATTAAATTATCCTGATTTTCCTGTGAATACCAGAAGTGAGTGCACGAAGTAGAAACGAATCGTAGATTACCTAAGCGAAGGAGAGCCACCAGGGTTATTCAGCCGAGCTTCCCTATTGGATAAAGATGAGTCTCCGTGCACATTCTCACATTGAGCACCAAATTATTCACTCTCTGGGTTGGTTTCAGTCACCCAAGCTTGATTACCAAATTGAATACTCATTTGAAATTTGGCGTCAGTTGGAAATTGAAAAACTTATATAAACCCAGCAGATCACACAAACTAACATATCCATCAACTCTGAATTTCGATAAGAAGATTCAAATTTCCATCATCGAAATTTCAATTTAGTTCAATCCATTCTATATTTCAATCATCTATTCTCAACTCCATACGAGATTATCTTGTCCTCAACCTCTTATCTCACTAGTATCCAATCTTTACCAACTTCATGGATATTCTAGAGCTAATTCATTTGGATAGTGTGGAGGATTCCGAGAAGCCATTTCGCTGTACATGGCCCAATTGTGTCAAGGGCTTTTCTCGACGTTCCGACCTCTCCAGACATGGCAGAATCCATACCAATGATAAACCCTTTGTGTGCCAAGCGCTTGGCTGTGCAAAGAGCTTCATCCAGGTAAGCACGTGCTCTAGATGAATTCAATTGGAATATTTATTGAATTCATGGGTGCATTTTTAGCGTTCAGCTTTGACAGTTCATCAAAGAACACACTCGGGTGAACGACCTCATGCCTGTGAATATGCCGGTTGTAGTAAAGCATTCAGCGATAGTAGTTCTCTGGCAAGACATCGTCGTATTCATACTGGAAATCGACCATATAAATGCAAATATGAAGATTGTGGAAAAAGGTAAGAAATGAATGATTGTCTATTGATAGACTTTCAATGATCTAATGGAATTTACTCTTAGCTTTTGTCGAAAATCCATCCTTACCAAACACTTGAAAGATGCACACCGAAATCGTAAGGCTCCAAGACGTACTGAGTTTGATAGCAGAAGCAATAGTAGTAGCGGTAGTAATGATAGTGGTCGTGGTAGTAGTCTAAGTGATTCTGGCTATCAGTTACAAAATCGACCAATTCCGTCGATTTCCCCTAACTTCGACCATCCTTCATACATGCCTGAGGCTAATTCTCAACCACCTTCATCAACATCTCGTTATTTTACTATAACCAATTTCGTTCCCCCGACTCCACCGACCACCTCCCAGCAGTTCTATCATCAGGCAGGAAGTCCTGAGCATCGAACTCATAATGAACCTCATCCAGCCAATACCAAGCTTCCCACTACACAAGATTTCACCAAACATGAATTTCAAGATAGAGAATTCTATCCACTTGTAGTTCTACCACCATGTTCTTAATTCACTCTCTGTATTCAACCATGTACTGTATATATGTATATTGAGCATCTCTTATCGCAGTTATTCGTTCAGACAATAATCATTGGCAAACCCATTAGAACTTTGATAAAAGACCATTTTGAAAGCACATGAAATGTCTCCTATACCATCTTATAGAGTCCCAAATATTCAAAGTGAACAATCGATGTGAAGGGAGCCCAACTGTAACATTCTTATAACCGTAGCTCAGCATGTAGTGGTGTCAGAGTGAGGACCAATCATATAGTGTAAGGAAATGTTAAGGTGACTTACCACATCTGGTCATTTCGGGGTATGGTCCATATCAGGACGGGAATTGTTCACTCATACCTGGAGTCAGGGCATCAACTCAGCTAAATAATAGTTCACTTACTTCAACACAATAACATCCAATCAACGTGTCCCTATGAAACCCTGATATGCAATATTGTACGAAAGAAGCTGAGAGATCATGAACAAGTTAGTACCTAGATTACATGACTTTCTTAAATATGTTGAAATGACCCAAAACCTTTTACAAATAATCCTGTGGACCCTTTCTACTTCAACCCATTCTTTTGGTTGGTATTCACTTAATTTCCCACTTGATTACTTATGAATTAGCTTACCTGTATGATACATACTATCAATCTGTCCTTTTCAATACTCCCACCTGGACTTTACTTGGATTATTCTCATTGAAAGTACTTCGATCCTGGACTTTCTCAAATTGATAAGTAAATATAATCAGCGTGAGATCAAGTATGAATAATTAGGTGCTAAATTATGGGAATTTCAACAGATAGCAGAGAATTCTTAGTAAGCTAGGTCTTAGGGTTAACAGATAGCTGAAGATAACTTGGGCAGGTGCCTTTAGTTCCTTCCCAGTTAATCATGAGATTGTAAAATAGAAAAGAGAGTGATAATAAGAGAGAAAGAGAGAAAGATAGGGAGGGAAAGTCACCAAGTAGGTGAAATCTTTATTTGCAAAACGCAATAAATCTAACTAGTGACAATTAAAGAAGCCTGCTGAAAGGAATGAAATTTCTTAAGTAAATAATCTAACCTATGTCTTGTTTCTTGTCCTCTAGTAAGCCAATAGAAGGGTTCTGGAGAGATAGTGGAATTTGTATATTTTACTTGTTACTTTGTTAGGTATAGAGCCAACAGTGGTACTTTTGTCAAGAGGTATAAAAATCCACATGTGAAAGGGACTAATGAAAGTATCAAGAGTATTAGTATAGAATCTGATGTAGTTAGGATATGTTTGGGAAAGTGTGATTAACTACATACTTGTAAGTTGGTTAGATCACCCCAAGTAATGACTAGTTATGGATTTCAGCTTGGTTGAAATTACAAAGTAAAAGTATGTCAATAGTTCCATTAGAAACTTGCTAGTAAAGAGATGAGAATTCTTTACTAATTAATGCAGAGCCATTTCATAAGGATACCAAGCACTACTATGTATCTTTAGACTCTAGGAGTAGTTGCAAGTGATTTGCAGAATTAGAAGAATACATGGTTTCACCTGAGTGTTTGTAAAATGTAAAGTTAGCCTGTATATATATGTCAAGAAGTAAAGCAATGTATAGAATTTGCTAAGAAATGCCCCAGGAAAATGTATGGTAGGTTTGAGCTCATTTAAAATGTTTAACAAAGTTAGGTATTTGGGGTACTTGGAAGCTAGTCCATATGGTTTAAGTAAAGTTTAAGTGTGAGTTTTGAGTTGGAGGCAATTAATACATACACATAATAGGGGTAGGATCTAATATGAGTAATAAGGTGCTAAATTAAGTGAATATTAACTCAATTAACAGGGGTTAGTCATACAAACTGATTCTCAGTAATGTGATTGTTCAAACTTCCCTAGCCAGTAGTTTGGTTAAAGTATCTGCAACCACTTGGTCAGTTAAGCTATAAATCAAGCTTACTAACTTACTTCTTATAGCTTCTCTAACAAAACCATTCTTACTATCCATATGCATACTTCTGGCATGAAATTCTGAATATTTAGCAATCTGGATACAACTTGGGTATTTTGAAATATAGTAAATGGTGTGTTCTAAGTATAGCCCTGGCATTACAGTAGTCTTTTAGCCACATGGCCTTCTTTGCAGCTTGATATGCAGCCTTACATCCTACTTTAGTAGTGAAAAGTGCAACATTAGGTTGTTTTTTTGAGTTAAGAAATTACTCCATCACAGTAAAGAAAGGTATACACTGATGGATCTTTGGTCATCTACATCTCATCCCCAAGTAGCTTCAACATATCCTAGGAAGCTGTGCTCTAATCCATCATATGCATACTTTAAGCAAAGATCAACAGT
>JNET01027419.1:0-19303 GCA_000697455.1 Basidiobolus heterosporus B8920 | reverse complement strand
ACGGCTGCGGCAGATGAACATCGGCATACACTCAAAAGTGAACATCAATAGAATATCACATAGCATTGGTAGGATACACACTCAGAATACACACTTGGCCTACCGGCTATGTATTGAAAAGAAGACCTGTTAGTAACTGAGATCTAGCAACTTCAGAGAACACTAAGATACTTTTCTAGGTGTATTTGTTGTAGTAAATAATAAGTACTATACAAATCTCAGATTAACATTTTGCAACTAAGACTCTATATATCAAATTGTTAGCATAATATAGTGTAGTTGTAAGTCATACCATAAAACTCTGTAAGCACCTAACTTTTAATGTGCGACCATGTCTTTACTATTCTCAGGAGCTACAGCTATTTCTCCTGGATAAACCTCTGAGACGCAATAATTTACCGTATGGCACCTTCTTATTACAATAATACAAGAAGATACGTACTTCCGTTGATGAGTCAAAAGAAAAATGGTGACTTGAATACCATAAACAGTGAAAGTGAGCAAGGGCTAAATACCAAATATCAAGTATGAGAGAACAGTATACACCACAGAAAGCAAAAAGAGGCCAAAATTCTCGAAATAGCTTGTCATGTTTTTGTATTAGCATGCAGCCTATTCAGAAATATACTAAACTAATCTCGTAATAATATTATAAAGCAAATAAATTTATATATTATATTATATCAACATTCTTACCAATAAGGTTAGTTTTCACTTTACAAGATGAGTTTTCTACTTTGACAAGATGTTTGCCAAGGCGCTGCATCCTTTTGAGAATGCTTGTTTATTCTTACATTGTCAAGGATCCACTCTCTCAACAAGACAAAAGACTGCGTTGGTGGCAGGAGCTCTATATCAACTACAATTATTCTGTCAATAAAGACTGTTAACTATTCAATAAATTGAATCAAGCACACACCTGTCATAGAATACACTTACGCCACTATTATACGTACACTAGGTGATAATCAAATTTTGCATAGCATTAGGGATTTAAACTTATTAATCCATATCGTACTTCCTATGACTTACTTTATACCCATTTTAATCAACGCATCCTAACCATCCATGGCTGTGGCAGATGCGCATTGGCATACACTCAAGTAGCATGAATCATGATGGTTTGTTCATCTCTCTCCCTCCTCTCCCTTATCTGCCTCAATCGTATACTGGTGACCATAAACCCAATACAAGGAAAACCACAGTCAACACTTCACTTCGTCCCATACACTACACGCATCCTACTCCACAAATTCCGAGTTGCTAGGTGATTGTAACCCAGGTAGCACATTACTCGCAATAAATATTCCATATGCCACTTCATTCTTACTCATTGTGAAAATATGATTAGGTATAGCATGTGGATATGTTACCGTTGCTATATGAACGTAGATGTGTAATGGATACACACAGTTTGCATAAACACACCACATTCTGTAATAATCTGAGTCAGGATTGTCAGGTTATCGAGAGGAAACGCTCCATCCTGATAGAAGATGAGTCACACTTGAATTCATGTAGAGAAAAATATGCTTATTCACTCATGAATGTAATGCACCACTTGTCATGTACCACTTGGCACTTACCCATTCTTTCAATCATTGGGAAGAAGAGCCCAGCCCATCGTCATAGTCGTACACAACAAACCTACATAGTAGTCACCAATATTATGTACGCTTTCCCAGAAATGCTAGCATTAATCCCAACGAGCCGTAATTCACATAACTTTTACTCTAGTCCCTTGTTTCTAGTTAGCTCCACCACTGTTGATACTCTCTGTTTCGAAGCAAAGAGTAATTTCAGATGTGAATGTCCTAACCGAGGAAGATCAGGATTCTGGGTCACTGGGTGCGAATGTGGCTATAAGTCCACTATTTAAGCAATCAAGCAATTATGGAATTGTGACCATCAATAGTGACCATCGATAGTTTCCAAATTAATAAGAACAAAATAAACTAAGCTGTCATTCATACTTACAAATAAATTATAAATAAATAGTAGTGATTAAGCAAGAAATCAAACTCCGTGCTTTGTAATATTGTATATGCGACTAGTAAGACTAATTCTTGTGATTCTAACCATAACAATATACTCAAACAGCTAATCAGCAACTAAGCACACACAGCGCACACACCAAATGCAGATAGATAAGCAAATAGTCATAACTTAATGGGATATACGGATAGTATGCGTACCCTAACCCTAACTCTTAATCAGGCCAAATATATTATATCTAATCTCCGCAATTCACCAATAAATACAAGTAAATAGTGGTGCTTCTATAGAAGATCGGTAAATGATCAGTTTGTAAGTCGTACTCTTGCCTCTTAACTCATAACAGAATAAGGGAGCAGGTAAAGCTAAATGAATGGAGTTGGTATAACACCTCACTTTCAGAGAAGACCTTTAGCTATCAGTATTTCCATACCCTTAGTTAGTACAGCTTCAAATTAATGTAACAATATAGATAAATTGGATGCAAAAGCATTTTATAGACCACTTACAACTCTAATTTATTCTAAAGTACGGATATTTGTTGGTTATAAAGGCAGCATACAGGATAACCACGATTCTATGTGAAAGATTACGTGAAAGATTACGTGAAAGATTACGTTAAACAGCTATGACTTACTACCTTTTGAGAATGTTATTATTCAAACAACAGAAATCAACAATATATAAACTTGTTATGTAAGCCCGTTCTCAACTTATAGTACACATAACACAAAAATACCTGCAGTTAGGTCCTAAAATTAGCCACCAAATTAGCCATCAAATCCGAATGAATGATGGTGACTAGTTAAATCCAAATGAGTGATGCTTACTAGTTAGAATTGATATACGCGTAGATATATGCTTAAAGGAGTACAATAATAATAATCTAATGAAAATAATGATATATTGAGTTGAGTTAAAGATCGTTAGTAGCATGGCTGTGGAAAGGTTCTCATTTCCCATGAATTATTGGTACTTTTTTAGTACTTTCATCGTAGATTGGTGTAGTAAAATAAACTATGAATGCATACAAATCGGTTATGTAGATTTGATAGCCGTCACGCAATCATTCACCCAATCATTCACACAATATAACGTATTGACCAAATCTAGAAACACATTGAATACAGAAACAGCAACCACATTTACATCTACCACATTCCCATCCAGTTGCCATATCCAGATAGGTAAATATCATGTCAAGTAGTCAGAGAGCGACTGGGACCTCATCCACACCAGCTGCTACTCACTGGTCAGTTAGAGCCTCCAATACTGATAGTTCTTTAAAGCAGAACCCGGACTGTCGCTATAGTTGTACAAGAAGGACTACCTGACGGTTGCCAAATAACTCGATATACTGTTCTTCAGAAATTTCCCTGACTCTATAAATACACAGTCAGTGAAATATACGAGCCATAGTCCGCACAATTGAGCACTCTCTTTCTCACAGTATTTACCAGCAATGAAGAAGAAGTCACCGCCATGGTTGCCCTCCTTGTAGCCAGCTCTGCTTCTGTTGATGCGCTCTCCTGTCAAGCGCAGGGAAATTCCAGGGGAGCCATATGCGTCTCAGGTGGTTGTCCTACGGGATGGAGATCAGTCTTTTGGGATACCGGGTGCAAGTCAGGCCAAAGATGCTGTATCTAGATGTTGATTTGATTATGGGAATGTAACGGATAGCTGTGGAGTGAATGTTTAGTGTATGTAGAAGATATCTTTAGTCCAAACAAACGAAAAAGAAGATTTACAGTTTATTTATTTTATTATTAATACCAGCAGTAGCTGAACCAAAAGTATTACGTTGTTAATATCAAGTGTTAGTGGGATGAAGAATGGAAATGATTCTAACCCGGTGTGTAGCTGTTTGGAACGATCTACCTGCCGGTTACCAAAAGAATCAAATCGATGAAATGTACTGTTCTTCATAAAACCTGCCGATTCTCTTAACATTTGTTACTAAGAAATGATGGTGTGATACTTGTTTGATGTTGCCTACTATTCTACTGATGAAATTGCTGGCTTGGGCATTATTCATTCACCAACCTTACAGGAAATCGCTTGACCTAATTAGAGCGTTGTAGTATAATTCATGTATGAAATACTTGGCAAGAGTACCAACAAAATAATACAAAAAGGATTACCAGTGTCCTGGTTAGTGTGCCTGTATAAGAGTTGCCAATTAGTGTGCCTTTACGTTGCGTATATTTACGTATCGCCAACAAAGGAACTCAATTAAAACAAGCAACCTGGTAAACGTAAGAAAACTTGATTCCAATGTTACAGCGATTTTAATGCAACTAAAACGCCATTATGGAGCTTGTGACTGGATTCTAAAAGTCTAGCCACGTTGCTCTTAAGGATCTAAAAACAAGTGTATATCAGGGAATCGAACCCCAACCAAAGGGAACCATCCTATACAAGAGTGGAGTGCTGAGTTGAATGTTGTTTCAAGTTAGGGACTGACGAACACTGAATATTAAAGCTAGTGTATATATCATTGGTTGATCAAGCCAATGACATATTGCACAAACCCAATATTTAGTATTTGCCATATTTATTATCCATGCCCATTGGATCCACGGTGATCCATGCCAATATCAATAGTGTTCGAGTTTTGGTGCCAGTGTGCACGTTGCTGGTTGATCAATCCAGTAACATGCCTTAAAAGCACCTCCATTCTTGCAACTATTGAGTGATATTGTAGCATTCCATTTGGGCTAAGCAGAGCCTAAGCGGAGGTTGGAATAATGGAGAGTTCTGATTCTAGTGTGCAAATCAATGGTTGATCAATCCATTCATATGCCTTAAAAGGATCAGCATTCTCCATCATCCCATCTTTGTAGGCTGCAAATCCAGATGGTATACGTATACCTGGGTAACCGGCATCTGGTGAGCCAGAGCATTAGAGCCTGAATGTAGGAAGCTACACCAATACATGCACTGATTCAACATATGTATATCCCGGGAGATTATACTAAAGGCTGGCCATGCCACTATGTGAATAATGTAAGTATTGTGTAGCTTTAGTTTGACGTTGGTGTTGTTTTTAGCTCTAAAATGTCCCGTGTATCTTCCTCCCATTGAAGCTCTTGGTCTTGGCATATTGGTCAGTCCCTCCATAAACGCTGATGTTGCTTTAGTCATATAATGTATCATTTTCAATAAAGTGATAAGATATCGATTTTCTCCTTTTACTTGATCGGTATTTATATATAGTGATTGTTATTATTAGATGATGTTGACATGACTGATATTTTTTTGACAGCTATGTCAATCCAATTCATCGTATCAAATTGATGATATGTGGCATATCAATTGGAGTGTATTAGGTGTATAGATTGTTATTATTTATGGTAAGTCTAGTAAATATTGCGTTTATTTATTGTGTCAAGTAAGCCTGTGCCATTCTAAATTATGTAAACAAAATTCTGTTATTATCAACTGTAGATACTATATGAATTTTGTCTCAAGTGCTCACTTGCGCTAGTATACATAAATGTCACTTAATCAATATTGCATAGCTAGCATATAGAGTGCCAGTATAAACCTGATAAAGAATAAATTGCTCTTCATACGTGGAATAAATGTGATATAGGTGTAAAGGAAAATGAGTAACTAACATGCAATACATTATTTGATATCAGGTTAGTGATGTGTTTCTAGTGTAATATATAGTACTATTGTTGCAAGTATCCCCCACAGGCCCTAATACCAAATTCATCTGGAGTATATGCACTCTCAGCAATATTGCAATAGCTGGCTTTACTAAAACATTTTGTGCGAAATGTCCCACTTAAATATTTAGACATTCTAGTCAGGATCTTGACCAAAAAGCTACTAAAAACAAATCTTCATGTTTTTTTGTGTGAGCTATACATCTATGCATTATAGTATAGATGGCCAGCTTACCCAGGATATACTCATAATCAAGTAGAAAACTAGCAAAGACCTTGGCTAAGGATTTTCTTTTGACTGTTCTTAAGCGTTAAAGATTTGTTTGATGAGTCATTTGGAATACATACAACTATGTATATTCATTGCTAGTGGGCATTGGTTAGTATCTAAGGATGATTTATTTACCTTTGAGTGTGATAAGTATTGATTTCAGTTTTGACAGAAAGGATTAGAAGTCCATTATTGGCTATGTTGACAAATATACTAACAACATAAATGTAGCACCTGGGTGCTATCAGCTTCTTGGGTCTCCTCAAGGGATCTAGATGTATACAAATAAAGCAATATGACATGTATGTTATAATGTCATGCAATGATGTGGAAGTTCATGTGACTCATGTATGCATATCCATTGCCATATGATCCAAAAATGCAAATTATGTTAGGGAGCTCTTGGACCACCTTATCGTATATAAAAAGGTAGGCTTTACAAAGTGAAAAAGTCTTTATACTGCTAGGAATGCTTGCATCAGCACAACTGCAAGAGCTGAATATCTAGCACTTATAAAATAGTAAATGGTTTGTAGCAAAATATATTGAAATAGGTAGCCTGTGTGTAGTGTGAACAAGAATGTGTGCACTACTACCAATGTTCCCTACTGCTCACTGGAGCCATAAGTGCCAACTTGTATATTTTAAGTGTAAAACAGTAACCACATATTCTGCTTACTCTCAGATTGCATCTTCAAACATTGAGTACCCCAAGTATAAGGTCATAAGCTTTATTCTTACACTATCCATTAGACTAGCCCTTGAGTACTTTATCACATGGCTTTTTTCAATGGAGCCACATAGCATAGCAAGTGCTCACAGTTCAATCATATCAAGACCTGCTTGAAATGGCAAAAAATGATGATGCTTATTTTCAGCAAGCAAGGGCACTCATGCTTGTGACTAGAAGTGATTGAATTGTTAAATACCATCTCATTGGGTTAATAAAAGGAAATACAAAGGCTCCAGTCCACAAAATATGGCTTACATGAGCTTATACTGGTTCCCCAAGAGTCTTACACAGTGTCAAGTGGTAGATATTGGGATAAGGACTTGTGGCTAAGGCAAGTACTCAGATAGAAGACATAGATCAGAAAAGAACCAGTGAACTAGAGGAAACATAAAGTTAGAATGCAGCTTGTAATTGCAGTGCTGTATAGCTCTGATGTTAAGGTGATGGAGTTTAAATCAGGTTTAACTTAAGATCAGCTTAACAAAAAGCTAACCAGTCACCAGACTGATGATTTTGAGGATGCTGAGCATTCCAGGATGGGGTATAAAGAAGGAAAAACATGGCAAAGGCCAACATAATTGGCCAGGAAGTGGAACACAAAGATAAACACTGCTTTGGAAATAGTCCAGGAGCGGACAAATGTGACATATTGCTATAACTATTTAAAGAGCTTGGGTACCTTGTGGTCCTACTTCCCTTATCAGTGTACATATCTATCATAGCTATCAACAGGAAAAAAGCCTCTGAAAAATCCAAATGGAGCATATCTTCTCAAGAGATTACATCTGATTATGGTGAATATCACACTATTGAAGAATTACTGATCAGGACAGCCAGATATGCCAAAACAATGATTCCGCATTATTTCTGGGACACTCAGTAGATTTACACATGTGGTATAGTGCTAAAAACTATACCAGAAGGAACTCAACAGCAAATGAGTTTTAATTTGTCAAAGATGGACAAAAATCCAAGCAGGAGGAGCTAAATGAAAGCCAGAGCTTCAAAGATTAAATTTCTACAGAAAATCTGATAGATACTGATCCTGAACTCTGTGCAAAAGTTGCAGATTCCAAGGGAGTAACTAAATTATGCAATCTAAATCTCAAATCAGATCTCATACCAGCAGTTAAGCAGATATCTAGCCAAGTCAAGTGGTTGATAAAGGCATGCTCAAGTTGTGCATTGGTTAATTCAATTTTAGATCAATGTGAGCATTCCTATGTGTATTTTGGATATGATATAGGTCACAAAAAGTCCCCAGGTGTTTTTAAACTTTTACTCTGAAATAGAGTAATATGTTGATACTTGGAATGTTCAACTACCAAGAGTTTATTAGTTATATTAATATTTAATTAAGTGGATGTGTTGAATTTAAGTTAGTTTGGCACTTAAGTACTGATATAACTAGGTATATAGCTTATTTTTGGATTTATGAGACATTGATCCAAGTTGAAATGGGTAACATTAGTGTGGATAAATAGCAAGAATATGAGATGTTAGATTTATGAAAAATCTTAAACATGTCCAAATGAGCTGAAACCTCCACAGTAGGCTCTTAGAGCCCTCTAAAATAGTATGTAGTAGTTTCTTTATTTAGTTTCAACAAAAGATATATATACCTCTCTCTATTAAAATAAAATATCAAGTGAAAGTACAACAACTCCTTTTTAATAACCAAATTCACTTCCAATATCATTATTTTTACTCCCAATAGCTACAAGTATCAGAGGCCATTTGTGAGTCACCACATTCACGTATAATATCTCTTGGGTACACTCACTCTTGTTTTACATTGTAGAGCAATCACTATAACTGTCCATTGATAGTGAAGACTACAATAACTATTCACCACTTGCTTTTTTCCAAGTGCAATAAGTATATGGATGCAATTACCATGTATTTTGAGGAAAAGTCCCAAATGCTGTTGGATATCCACCATCTTAATGGAAGAGGAATATAACTGCTTGTTCATTGGTAGAATGGTAGATAATTTTTGAGTTTGTTGTGCAGTGAAAAACATGTGACATTACACTTTTTGCTCTGGGGAAAGTTAATATAGAAGAGCAGCTCAAAGCTGATTGGAAAAAATAAAGTTGCTTAATACAGCTACCCCTGTGAAAAATTGTAAAAGTTGTAATTTCCCCTTTTTTTGCTGGTTTTTAGCTGGTATTCAGTTAGTAACTTGCTGGTGCTACACCCAAAATCTAAAATTTTTATTTTCTGCTTGTATTTTGCTGATATTTTGACCCACAAGGTTGTAAATCTGCTGGTATCTTGCTGATACCTTGATGGTCCATTTTTCATAGGGCTACAAGTATTTGTGGCTTATGGTAATGGATTGCTACAACTGTAATTAGCTAATCACATATTGGGAATAAGTAGATTCCTCCAAAGTAACTCTTTACAGGTGGCTTTTCCCTATCAAGATATGCATGGGTTGCCAATTTTATCATGTTGTTTTGGTGGTGATCATAGATCCAGAAAAACATTGGCCACTTTTCTACTGGTATTCCGACCACAATCTCTCATAGGGTAAACTCTTTTCAGATGTTAGTCTAGATTATAGCTGATTGTCAGCTACAGAACACTTACCTATGGTGGTATTTGATTGCCTGGCTAAGATTACATAATACAGTAATACAGATTATACCACATGTTAGCAATAGCTATATTGATTTGACTGGCTTGCCTTGACAATTTGACAATACTATACTCATGTAGGTCCATGCCATATAAACAAAAGCAATAGTCTGACATGAACTGTCAGATCATAACTTAAAGTAGCTTCTGAGGCTATTGACTCAAAGCTGCCATACTGTTTGAGTCTGTAATTACATTGGATATCAATCACTGTTGCAGCATATGAGTGAACCTAGTTGTGTTCATTGAGCTTTCTTTAATTATCCCATAGAATCTATATGAGAAGTGTCCTCTCTATCTCTTAGAAAGCTTTATGGTCCCCTAGAATCAGAACAAAGTCCTGCTGATTAAAGTAGTGCACTTTGTGCTATCTGCCCAGAGTCAGTATATCTGAATTTCTCAAATGTTAGTAAGCAAGAGTGTGGCAGAGTAGCACTTTACATCATATTTGAGATAATGAAGCTTTGTTGCTGCTCATTGCAAGTAAATGGAAAGACTGACTTGAAAGATCATCATTAGAATTACTTGCATCAAAAATGCTCTGATTTTGCTATTTAAGTGTAAGAGCTACTCTACCTAGGTCAATCCTTTCCCCAAGCTTACTAGTCCAGTGTTCACCAGCCTACTGACATAAACAGAGGTTCTTGTTCTAATAAGAATTTGCACAATGCCATAGATGGTAAAGACATGTTAGCATTGATGCTTATCCTTTGGTTTTGCTTTAACCTGCCTTTGCCTTCACATTGCAATCATTTAGCATTGAGCTTGCATGTCACTTGTTGTCTATTTCTAGCTACTTACCTCCAGCCTTACCAAATAGTAAGTTGCCCAAAGTGCTTTCTCCTGAAAGAGCAATATTAAGTAGTTTCAATCTGGTTATAGTATCAGAGGTAAAAGTAGAGTCCAGCTTGCAACTGGATTCCATGCACCCTTAATCATTCTGTTGGCAGCCCAGGTCCACAATTGTCATCCTCAAGTGAATCAGAGTAATCTTTAAAAGCAGCAGCCTGCCATTTGCTAGTTCCTTGGATAGCTTCCCCATATTATGCTCAAAGTATCTTGGCAAGTATTCTCATTCCTTTTTAGTGTCATATTGATGCTCAGTTAGCAATTAGCATATAAATACTGAGCATACACCTAGATTCTAGTGTTGAGGCAGAAGGAACTGATTCAACCTGTCACATCCTTGTTCAAGTCAAAAGTTCTTGTGTAGATTCCAAGTGAAAGTTTCCTTTTAAACTCTCTTGAAAATCACTTGTTGTTTGATTGTGAGTCTTCTACAAGCACTGAAAAGCTTACCTTTCAAGTACTCTTTCCAAAATCAGTTTGAGATAGAATTATTTTTTTTTGTGTATGACAAAACTCATTAGTAATTCCAGGATATCTTGGTGCAAGCCCATTTTAGGAATAAGTACAGTTGTAAGCTTACTGCTGACAATGCTACTTAACCTTTTTCTTTCTTTGATCAATGGTGAAAGTTCTCCCCACCTCATCTAATGCCATGCTTGCTTCTCTTTAGAAAATGGTGAAAGTGAAGAATAAAGTTTGCTGCTAGCTTCTGTATAGCACCTGTAATAGTGGTCCTCCTCACATATATAAGCAGCATTGCAATTAACAATTATCAGTTTTAATCCCTAACTAGAGATTCACTGATTTCAATATCTATATATTGAAATCTATGACATTGAACTATCACCTGAGAGACTAACTCAAGCTAACTAGCCTTGATCAAATCCTGCTGTTATCCCATTCATATAGAGGCCACTAGACATCATTACTACTTTTTTATTAGGCATTAGCCTACAATTTGTCGCATTACTTTCTGTACTGATGTAAGATTTGTGATGACTGTAAGCTCTAAATATAGGTTGTTGGAGCATCAACTGTAAGAGTATTTTAAGAAAGTTAAGCATTAACACTAGCCTTACAATGCCAAATTGCCCACAGTTCTAGAATAGGGTCATTTTGTCTTCAGTAGATATTCCTGACTATGTGTATTGCCATTAAGGGCTTCACCATTGGTGTTTTACTAGAAACCAGTACTAGGCATTGTGATTCTTTTACATTTTCATTTACAAGAACTCAGATGCTGGATGATCTAGCTACTACAAGTGCTACTGCACAACAAGGTTAGGCTCATTGACATGTAGGCTAACAAGTGGTACAGGCATTCATGCTAAGCCAGAGATTTCCAAAGATCATTCAGCTCTGATAGTAGATAAAACATTCAACCTACAGACTAAAAGCTTGGGCCTACTAAGTATACTTTATTCTTATGGTATTTGCCAGTAGAACAAGGATTATCAGTTTTAGGACTTGTTTACCATTAAAGGTACTGAATTTCATGGAAAGCACAGGGTGTTTTACTTGGAAAAGCGTATGGCACATGGTGATGTTACAAGCTTCATCCAACCTGTAAAGAATTTCTGGAAGCTTTGAGGGTTACATTACATAGGCATTAATCTCAAAAGGTTATAGAAGTCCAAAACTTTTGGGGAAATGGGAGTACATTGTAGTGGATCCTGTGTACAATCTTGAAGATTGCAAAGAGCTGGCTGATTTGCATTTGATGAAAGGCCAATAGCTGGTGTGTTGTTTTGTTGACAAAACACTACTAATGATGTATTTACATAGCTTAGTGCAATAGCTGATCTGATTGCTACTAGATATAACAACCAATGCTATGATGGGAGAGGACCAGAATAGGCAAGATAATGAAAGCTTTTAAAGTACCTTTTAGGAGCTTTATCTTAAACCATTATTATTGGTCGCTGGCCAATCATGTTTCATTGCTTATCAGTACATTATTAAGCCTCAGTATATTATCACCTATGCAGATTTATAAACCTGCTGAGTAATTACCAAGCCTGGAAGATATGAAACCGGCCTTGTATGAAGCTATTAAGTTAACAAGACCAGCTCAATGTTGACCATATTCTTGCATCAAGAAGTGAGCAAAGTAATGTGTGGCACATGCAAAGTCTGAGGTCAATTCAAATATTGTAGAAAGCTAAGTATTTTGGGGACTCTGAGGTTCACAAGTAAATTCTAGAAGCAATCTAAGTGTGAAGGAGTTCATAGGCCAGCTCATGTAGGGTGACATCTAGCATAAATAATCTTGTGTTAAGCTTCTTGAATTTCATTACCATTACTTTTACTTACTATGGCAGCATTTACTTCCTCTGTGGAGCTAAAACATTCTTATATGTGTGGTATTTGAGTCATTAAGCAGTGAGGTATGTGTTTGCTATTTATAGACTATATGCTCACAATGTAGATTATAATGGTTATTGTAAGTAAATATATCATATTTGAGTTCCTGGCCAAGGCATAAAGAACAATAAAGCATGGGGCCCATGCTTAGGCATTCTGCCTGCTGAAAATCACTTACACTTCCCATATATATCATGTGAATGCCAATGGTGGCCCAGCTTTTATCATTATGCTAGATACCAAGATTAGCAACATGAAGCCAGCAAATTGCTGGTTGAGTGATGCCAGGTCTTTCCCATCTCCAACTCTACTGGACATTTGTATATTGTCTGTCAATGTTTCACATATTCTCTTTGATACTCATCTACTTGGTCTTGCTACAATCAATGTTGTTGTGCCTGAAAAGAAGATCCAACATTTTTAGCAAAAATCCATTTGCACTGAAAGGAAAGTCAAAAGTCCAGACAAGGGACTAAATAACTGCCAACTATGAAGATATTTCAAGATTCCTCAAGCACTCAGGTACCTCACATATTGTGGCTTATTCCTTGTCATAGCTAAAAGCTGTAAAGACACAAGATGGCATAGAGCTAACTTGGCAGATAAATTCTTGCAAGTGGTGAAAACTGCTGTAATATTTTGGGAGTTATTGGAAGTGATATGCAGAATTAGAAGAGTTTATGGTTATCCCTTGCAGGTATATTGAATGTCAATTTGACCTGGCTCCTTTTGCCAATAGGTATACAAAGTAGCATATAGCATGGGCAAAGGAAGGCCCCAGGAACATATGTGCAAAGTTTGGGATCTATTGGCCAGGTTTGGGAACATTAAGTATTCTGGATCACTCTACATTAGTGAAAATATTATAAGTAAAACCAAGGCATAAGTTTGAATGACAGGAAGTTGATAAATAAAGATAATAAGTGTGAGATCAAGTGTGAACAATCAGGTGCTAAATTATGTGAATTTCAACAAAAACATCTTATCGAGCTTCATCCTGTCAATAATCACTAAAGAATCAGAATATCAAAAATACTAAAATGGGCTTATTCACATCTTGGATCTTATACCCTGTATTGCTCAGTTAATGCTCCATAGAACTCAACACACTTTATAGCTCCCTAAGATCCAATCAATCTGCTCATGAATGACACAAAGAAGCTGACATATCAAACAGTATTCATACCATTGTCACCATTAGAAGTATAACACATTAAAAAGCTGCACCTGTGACAAATCACTACCAAGTAATGAGTGTACTGAAGTTACATGGGGAGAGGTACTAATCTGGCAAGGACTTGATCCTGGGCCTCACTTACTCTGGCAGAGTGCTCAAGCCACTGAGCATTGGGTCCTTATATGCTACACTTATAATGCTAGGGAACCTGAGTTGAGTCTTTCTGTGTATGGTGCTTTGGCAAACCATCTATACAAGCAACTGATTGGTCTTAGACTTTGTGTTTGCATACAATCAGCATGCTTTATATTTTCTTCATGAGGAAATGCTGCTTGTGCCACAAGCCAAGAGACTCTCAGCATAGTATACCCTCTACTGCAATCTTTACAGTTGGAGTTAATGCTTTGTTGGCATAGCTAATAACAGTGTTATATTGTGTATAGCAGCTCTATCTTGAAGATTCTTTGCTATAAAAGCCACGTTACTATGCTACAGTGTGTACTTGGATCTTTTAGGTCATTTGATTTATTAGCTTTGAGCAAGGGTTTTGCTTATATTAGATGGCCACACCCATTAAACTAGATGTTGGTTGAGTTTAACCTGCTTGCATGCTTCCAGTTGTTAGAATCCTCATCCCTTATGGTGACAATGATACTGTCAAAGGTTGCTTTCATGGCATGCCATTCTGCTCAACAAGTGATAAACATTGATTACTTACAGGGGCTGAAGTGTCTACCTAGGTAGTACTACTGTTTTATGGTGTAGAGATCAGATAGAGAGAGCAGTATTGCTACTACAAGCTTCCAGCAAAAGCTGAACATAACTTGAAGGTTTAAAAAGCTGATAGAATGCATTAGCCTTTCTCTAGACAGAAAACACCACCACTCTTTGTGAAGGGTAATAAAGCCGCAAGTTTGTGAGAGATAAGCTAAAGAGCTACTGTCCCCAACATATGCAGGCATCTTAACTAAAGAAATATACAGGCTTTTCAGTCCTTTGACTTTAGGCAGTATTAAAGCTTCTAATGTCAAACATCTGTAAGCTGGACCAGCCATGTCTTGAAAAGATTGCAGCTTTTACCAATAGCTACAAAGACTAACTGATCTTTATCACACAAGGACACAATTTGTGAAATATTTACAAACAAAGCTCATACTATCAAGTATGATTGTTATGCTTATGAACTAAAAGGGATCCTCTTTACAGAGACATCAGAAAATAGAACCTATTCTTACACTTTGGCTGGCAATTACAGTCTTCCTTCTTTCAATCACAATTCAGCAGTTGCAACTTTAGACCACAATAATTAAACTTGTTTTAAACACTAAATACTTAGATAAAGCTATGAATCTTTGAGTAAAGATTTCTTTTTCTTAAAGAAGGAAGGGAAGATAGTAACATCATGTGCTTTGCTATAAGGAACAGTTTATCCAGAGTTGTGGAAGATCTTGGAGGAGATTCCTTATTCATGCCCCCAGAAAACAGTCAAGTGTATGTACTAATCATAGGATGACTAATCATTATTGATGCAGCTTTCATGACCAGTAAAATACTAAAAGATTAACTAAAAAGCTAAAATTTGGCTGACATAGAGCTCAGTCCCCATTTGAAAGATGATGAAGATTTGAAGTGGTATGATTGGTCGGATTAAAAGTTATAGGCATTCAATTTCTGGAGAGCAATAGTCACTTTGTTTAGGCTTTCCAATTTAGTCTCAAGACACTTCATCATTTCATAACTGGGCCAAAGATGATTTATATGAGATATACATCTTACCATTGGATAGCCAAAAAACAGGGCTACAATAGTATTGTAATTATGTAAGACTACTTGGACCAGCAGCTGCTTGCATTGCATTTGAAGTATTTGCAATTATCTTAGCACTAGCAACCAGTTGAATGTTAAATGTTAATACAGGTGAAAATAGCCTGCAAGTAGTTGTAAATGTATGAAATCTAATTTGAGGACTACACTGCTACTCAGTTCCCATGAATAAAGCCCTCTAGTTCATGTTGATTCTTTGATTACTCTTCTTGATTGTGATAAGTAATTTCCCTCATCATATCTGGTATCTATTCTTAATGTTGTTTTGTCTTCATAGTATATTTATTGTTGTAGGGTATGTATCAAGGGTTGATACTTGATACCAGAGACCTAATCACTCTTCTTTAATGATCCCTTTTCCTTATCCCTCCCAAGATGTAACTTGTTTTTCCTGAGGGTGTATGGATAGATGATAGTTGCTATTTACTAGCTTGGGTATATTTGCATGGTATCAGTTATATGAAGGATAACATATTCTAACCTGCAATATACATTGCATTGTGTGTCTATGCCAAATGAAATGCATACAGTTTCCAAATAAAGGTGAAATGTTATTGTATTGGCAAGACACTTATAAGCTAACCTCAGGTTTGTCACATGAAGCAAATTGGCTATATATATTTAACCTGTGAACTAGGGGTGCACTTCTCTTTTTGATCAACATTGGGATACACTGAAATGCTACATGATGACAAAGAAACTTCATTTAAGTTGCAGTAATCATCTTAGTCCTTAGGCAAATGGACTCTAAAAGACATCCTAAAAAAGCCATGGTTGAGTTCTAAAAATAAGAGACTAACCAGAAAACCTTTATGAGATTATCATTGCAATGCTGAAAAGAGTTTGAATTTGGCAACTGCATTAACAACTGATATTTTACCTACAGTAATCATTCCCTGTTCTTAAAACCTTCAAATTTACTTTATATGAACAATTAATTAACCTGACCTACATTAAGAACATCACTTAAGTCAAATTAACCCATGTTACTTACTAAATAGGTCAAATTGGTTTGATCAAGGACATATTGGTAGATGATTCTGGCTAGATAGATATGTCACAATTCTTAAGAATAAGAGTCAGCTTACCCAGCAACCAAGTTATCACAATATCAAAGCACTACTTACCAAGCTTAACTCTTGGCCAGTATATCTCTTTTCTGGTTCTCAGAGAGTAAAGTTTTCAGCTAAAGTAAGTGATCCATATAATGGGTTAAGGAGAAGAGTAGGAAATAGTTGAACTTAGTTTTTGTTCTACAGTTAGTCATTCTTTGTAGTTATTGCAAATACTTGGCTTGCACCTCATAGCAAAATGACCTTTCAGAATTTATATCCAGTACTAACCCACAAGCTTGGAAGAACTCAAACTCAGATTTCCTGGCCATTGGAATCTTAAAACATGCTACTTCTACTACCAAAGATCTTATGTTGCATTGACCGGTAGGAATAGACCCAAACAAGAGTGTAGACACTGCTTGGAGCTAATCACATTGCTAACTGCTAAGCATTGCTCATACTCAGTCCATATAAAGGTAATATGATGTAATATTTGGGAAAGTGATATCAAGAGTGATGGATAAGCTAATATCTCAAACTGTCAAACATGGTTGATCTTCATTGTGGAAAATAGCTTGGTGTTTACACTAATATTTGGCAGCTGTGGGTTAAGAGCTATGATGTCACATTAGTAGTTATAATACCCAATATAGTCAACTAACTGATATCTCATCAAAAGACACAAACCTACTAGAAACTGATAGAAAGAAGATCAAATCAATAATTGTAAGAAACTCTTAAAGTTAAGCAATTAGGCCAAATGTTGGAGTACCAGGGTATATTTACATATAGAATCTAATCCTGCACTCAAAACAGATTAAAAGTAACTACTTATATCTAATTTACAAAAATATTCTGCCTTACATTCACAGCAATATTGAAATCATTGGATTCAGTAATATTCTATCAACATCATTATCACCAAGAAAAGGCATAGAGACTATATTTGATAGACATTATTATTAGGATGCTCCAGATAAGAGGTTGCTGAGTAGTGGTTATGCTCCCGCACTTGCATTAATGCTAGGCAGCATTATTCTCAACAATACATCATGAGTATAGCTTGCAGGCCAGCCATTCAATTTAGCATAAGTATACCCCCAAAAGAGTGCTACAAAATAATGATGTAGTCACAGTTACAATGCTAGTATCAGGCCATATATGTCAAGCTTTGGCTGATTGCAAGAGTAGTAAGAGTAGAAAATCACATAGTAAATGGTAGCTAACTTGTATTTGTAGGTGACATATGTGTGAACAATAAAATAGTTGAATTCCAACAACACAATGAAATATTCTAGATTTTTTAAAATGCAGGCAGTAGAATCTCCAAGTTACTCATATTACAATTACCATAACACAACAGCTAATAAGTAACATCCATCATTCACAGGTTATACCATATTTCATATTTTTGCAAGAGTTTGTGAGAAAGTGCCATTTCAATGTGTTTGAACAGATGTTGGCCAAAAGCCAGTGATTCTTCTACTACAGAGCCTAGGCTGGATGGCATGTTTCCCTCTGTGAACCCTGCATTTCTTAGCAATCTGCCAATACTTACAACCAAGTTCTATAGTGCCAAGCAGAATCAGAATGACACTACTCTATTAGTATACTGACCAGATTTCTACATGATTCTTACTGGAAGTAGAGCAATGAATTTGTAGACACAAGCAACATTTATGTCAGGAATAAACAGAAAGTACTTATAGACACATCCTTAGCTTATAAACACATCCCTAAGCCAACCATTCTACAACCAAAGAACTTTAGCTTGATAGGAAGCTTCCCATTGGGAAACACGCATTTACTTTTCAATGATATTCCATACTGATGAACAAGTCTTATGGAAGGAAGCTGAACCTTGATGGTACATTTGAAGTCCTGGAGAAGTTCTCAGTAATCAGCAATATGCCAAACAATACCTACACCTCAACATATTTTACCCATGCAGGATGAATTTCCACACTGGTATAAAGTTGCTTAGATGTAAGGATTTGAAGTACTAAATATATTTTCATTCTAGCAATACTTTGAAGATATCTTCACTAGATCTCTGCTGGAAGCATTGCGAGTTATATTTGATATTACAAGCATCCTTCTACAAAACATGCCAATAACTGCAAATTTGCATCATCTATTCAGGAGTTTGTGATTAAATTTGAAAAACTCTACTATAACACATTCTTGATACAATTGATTATTGCCATTTTTGTGTTTGCTCCTACTATGCCTGGCTCAATGTGTGGAGGTAGTAAGGCTATTTTACATGCTCTACAAGTCCCACATGGAACCCTTACATGGAGAGATTATGAAGCAGGTAAAATCAGTAATCTTACCAAATATGACCCAATTAAAAATAATGCAGCAAAATTGTAAATACATATGTCCAAGTGGAACAAAGATTAAAAGTTAAAGGGAAGCAAAGTAGCAATAGTACCATATTCTACCATATATATTCTCTTTGTGGTGGTGTAGTGTTGAGAACTGATTCTCAAAGTACTTACAGTTCTTTCAGGCAATTTCTATATTTTTATTATATTAGTACTAACCTAAATCTATATTACCTATATGTGATCAGGACATTTACTTACAATTTCAAACTCAGCACACACATTCTGCACAATAGGTTTGGTGGAGGACCTGGGTAGATTATCACCTTTCAAAAACATACAATCAATAACTCAAACTCTGGAAACATTGCAGCACTCTCACCACTGA
>JNET01027201.1:0-30440 GCA_000697455.1 Basidiobolus heterosporus B8920 | reverse complement strand
AATATTCTAAGTAAAACCCAAGTGTAAATTTTGGGTGAGAGGAAATTGCTAAGTAAATATAAAGAGGATGAGATCAAGTATGAATAATTAGGTGCTATATTATGTGAATTTCAACAATAGGAAGGTCTTCCATTGCTTAACAAGGCATTCTCATCTCCCTTTTGGCAGGTATCTGATTTCCATAAACCCTCATCCAGCAATCTTCCATATATGTAATTTAGGGTCAAATCTTCAGTTCTGGACTCTAGGGCCATTACCAGGCTCTGAAGCCTGTCAGGCTGGCTATTCAGGAGTGTTTGAAAAAGTCAGGTATTCTGGGTACTTCTAAGTTGGTGAAAATATTCTAAGTAAAACCCAAGTGTGAGTTTTGGGGGAAAGGAAATAGCTAAGTAAATATAATAAGGATGAGATCAAGTATGAATAATTAGGTGCTAAGTTATGTGAACCTCAACAAACACACCCTACATGTTGTTTTGCTTACTCTTTGACAAAAGTATAAAGTGAACTTTACATTCAATAAATGAATAAGTGAAAAACATATATTCTTCTAATTCTCCAAATCACTTCCAATAACTCCCAGAATCTCATTGAATTTATACCTTTTGCTAGAACTAAATAAAAAAGCTACTAGATACTACTATAGTGAGATTTAGGAACATACTGTTAAAGTTTCAGCTCATTTGGATATGCTTAAGACTTTTCATAAATCCCATATTGCATAATCATGTAATTAATCTTATCTGATTGTACACATTTCAACTTTGACAAATATCTCTTAAGAACAAAACATAAATTATATTCATATATGAGCACATAGGTACAGAGCAAAACTCAACACCTAGGCACCATCTTGTTTGCCCTCTTTATCAAAGAATTCCCAATCTTATCTAAATATTGCCTGATTACTTTATTTGTTGATTATATTATAATAGCTTCTTCTGATATAAAGGCTGATACTTTGCTGGCCTACAAATACATCCACTAGGTGCCCCAGTCAGCTTTGGGCAGATAACTCTAGTTTTCCAGGTCTGAGGATCTTTGTTTGTGGCCATAGTTAGTGAAGATATAAATGGTTGGTTACCAGTTAAAGCAGCATTTCTGGATTTAGCCTTCTTTCCATCTTTTGTTAATCTTTTCCAGTAATCCTTATTCAAATGGTCAGTCCTTTACAGTAAGTAATTAGGTTCCAAGTTATGTGAATTTAACAAGATCTAGTACAAATATTTAGGTGCTGCATTATGTGAACCTCATCAGTAACAACTTCAAGCACAGGTCTCACAGCAATCTCAGCATCATTAAAGCCAATAAGACTATGCTGATCACTTGTAAGACTATCATAATTATCAGTGGATGCTGCATATACATAGTTATATATAGAATTAGTAATGTAAGAACCTGCCACATAAGAGCTACTCTGCGCTTTGGACCCATCTGTACTGAAATATTGCGATCATGAAGGCCTAATCAGAAGAACACAAGTCTAGAGTATGAATTGAGCATGAATCGAGCCAATTATGAGACCACAGCCCAAAACATCAATGAAACAGTAATCTCGCAGTGGGAATAACACCATAGTGCATACAACGTTACAGTTGTTCTTACTATTCATATTCACTCCAAGTTCGGCTATTGATAATAATGCCGCCATTTCAACCGGATATCAATGCTCCGAATATAATGAAGCCTCGAATCTTTTTTGTAAACTCGATACTGGTAACTTGCGAGAATTACTTAATTCTGATAGACCTTGTGACGATAAAAATATGAGACTGGCTTAGTCTAATTAAGAAATACTCAGGTCAAGGTACGTGTTTTTGTTAGTAGATTAACCTTTTAAGACTATTCTATCTAGTTTCCTCAATATCTCTAGAAATTCTATCAATACAAAAGCGGTGCCCCTAAATTTCCGAGTTCTCTGCTTAGGCTTTTCATTAGGTAAGCATAACCAGTATCTCAACTGGTTCGGACATGTAGATTTACATAATTGCTTATAATTCTAATGACTGCTGCATATTTACTACGCATGGCCTAAGTCGTAGTGTTCACCTAGATCCGAGTAATTCAAGCCCTATAATGACTCAGAATCAACCAATCAATTAGAAGTCAGTGATCTTAGATAGTCGCTTAGAATATTCCGATACAGAATTAGAATTCTTGCGTCAGAGTGCTCAATAACTCTATTTCACTAGACCTTAGCTTTTTCTGGACCATCGCTATGTTGCTATTTGGTAAGTACTACTATGGAAGGTTTCAAAGATCATCCGGGTTTCTAAATGTGCCGTTAACAAACAATCACGGCAAATATACGAAGTCATGTGAGGAGCATTTGACTAGTTATGAATCTGAGGTAAGCGGAAGAATTTACTTAATATGGTTAAGATTACTCTTTCAAACCATTATCTTGGTTGACTTGAATGTCATTTTACGTTATTTCATATATTTTTGGATGGTTCACCAAAGCGCTCTTATCGAGATTTACTTATCCAACTTAGGCACACTAGAGCATTCGTATACATTTCTCCAAATGAGGATATGCCTTGATTAATACATGGTTTTCTTGATACTCGATTCATTAATTGCTATGACTACAATTACATACATGAATGTCGCGATACTTTGATTTTTGGGATTATGTTTAGCTACTGAGCAGATACGACTAACTCTCAGACACTTCTCTCATACTTGCCATCAACCTTGATACTGTAAAGTGTTTGCGTAATATTACATGTGTCACAAAATACTCCAGTATTAAAAAAAGTTACTAATAATAATGCCTTTACCCAGCTTGACTACTGTTGAAATTTCCATCACAGAATAGATGTCTCCAAATCATCTTATTTTCAGAGTAGTAATCACAAAAGTGCAACCATTTTAGTCTAGATCACTTTTTCTTTCTTCGTGGAATACGAGATAGACTTGACTTCGGAAGCTCCTTCTTGTGAATTAGAGTTAATGAGGGTAATAGACCTTACTACTTATTATTTCAAAACAAATCAGCAGCTGAAAAAAGCACATGTCAGCATGTTGTGGTTGTCAACCGGAGCAGCGCTTGTAAGGCTCACAAACAGTGAACCGGTCGATGAAGAGTTTCTCAAAGGTTACAATGTTTTAACATTTTAAAGCAAATATTGGGTATCAGCTGTAAAAATAGTCTAGACAATAAACACCTACTTAGTTGATCTGTTACGTCGAGTATTAATCATCATCACTGACATCGGAGGCAACAGATTTTCCGAGATAGAATTCGCGTAACTAAACCCAGATTAGCCTGATATAAAAGTTTTAGCCCTGATTATGGCCTACTTTGTATTGATCATTACCAACCTTAAAGCAGTCCTGTCTAGTAAACAACAACTGCTTCGTCCAGGCGTGACGGATATTAAATGCGCGCGTCTCATTCGGATATCAATTAACCTTCCGACCATTGCTTCGGCTAATGTTCAGTTATTCCCGAAAAACGTGGGTTTGCAAACCCTGCTTTTCATTTACGAAGATTCTTAACAGAAAAATAATCATTGGCTTAAATCTACGATCTCCCATGAGTTGATTTATGAAGGCAGTAGGTAACTCAGTTCAATTTTACATTTATTACATGATTATAATATTACAGTATACTATATAATTACGGCCTTATTAATGTGAATTAGTAGAAGCAATTCTAATAAACCCAAGCGATAGCATCCTTGGGAACTCCACCCTCACCCTCCTCGTCAATTCTATCATGAAATTGCTTCAACATTGTGCTCCTGATTCCAGTCAACTTAATATCATCGGACACTGGGATTACAGTAACTCCATTATTCTTGATGCACACTTCCTCTCCGTAACAGCCCCAGTTGCTGTAGTAGCAATAATAGCCAGCGTCGTCACTTTGACCATTGGTAACGTATACCTCCGCATGAGTAAGAGGGTCGAAATCATAACACTGGTTGTAATTGTAGTAGAAATAAGACGCCGCGTAGGTTCCGAACGAGTTAGTGCTGCTAGATTGAATACCAATCAGGTTTCCTGGGGTGATGAAATCTCGTTGACCATCTTCATAAGGTTTTGTATTAAAGTACTCAGTTACAACTTCGGGTACAGCTCTTACAGAAACCTTGGTAGCAGGACAAGCCCTGAGTCCGATGAGACTCTGCTGTTCACATGTGAGTACGTTGCAATTGTCAACTGCTGCAGCAGTTGCAAGTCTGACAAAGAGGGAACCAGATAATAAAAGCGAGACAAGATTTCTGAAGGATTGCATCTTTGTTTAGCGCAGGACAATGCTTCGTTGCGTGGCTTATATATCATCTTTCCTGTTGAGACTAGCTGATATGCTGTAATCAATAAACATTCCAGTAACTGTTTTCGCTCGTGCTCTATGATGTATTCAACCAGCCCAGACCCTAGAGAATCTCGATCAGTTACAAAGAATTCCAAGAAAGTTCCAAGTCGGGAAGAGCTTGGCATACCCCAAATAGGCAATTAGTCCCAACCTACCTCACTCACAATTCGTATCGTGGTAAATTCTTCTTTTCCACTCCATCAACAGTGCTACCCATTAAAGGAAAAAGCCGATTCCCAACCTATAATGCCTCCACTATATGTTCGGATATTCTACTATATTTGGAATATCTACTTCGTAATGGCTCCAAGAAACAATGATCTATTTCCACCTAATTATCCATGTTCTAAATCTCACAATCAAATTAATATTGTTACCTCTTGAAAAAGGACACTATGCACTAGGAATTCATACTCCAACAATACGAATTTACTATAATACCTGGCACAATGCTTCTAACCCTAAGTTTCATATATTAATGTTGTTTGGCTCATGATTCGGATTTTTTGCTTTCAAAGGTTATCCTTTGTCAATTACAGAATCATACAATGCCACTCGGAACTCAAATCTAAGGTCTAGATGCTACCATTGTTTCTTACTAGATGGAGATATTTACAACACTCACTTATATGGTCCTGATAGGTGCACATGGAATTACTGTCTTTTAGCAATCGATAAAGAACCTATCAGAACTTTAACGCAAAATCCGAACAAGTTCCGAGTGGCTATTTTATTCAGCATCGTGTTTCTGACCCATACTTCAAACCCTAGCCCTAAGCGTATCTGACCTGCTCCATTGTTAATATTTAGCCACATTGTTCAAGAAGCCCGCAAGTGGTTGAGAGGCTGCTCTCACAGGTCTCAGCTTAAAGAGTGCATCAATTATGATCTCGGAGGTGATATTCATGAGCCTAATCAGAGGTTTAATAGAATTTTTGTTAATATGAATTTGCTACTTTGCTCACTTACCATGTTTTTCGTTCGTCATTTAGCTGAGGTGTTTCGCTTTCGCTGATGGCCGATTTAATCTTATCAAACTGAGTTTCAATTTTCGACTTGAATTTCAAGAATCCACCACCAACTTGATTTATGCCTTGCTACATAAGAGGTTATTACCAGGGTAAAGGGTAACCACAAGTGAAGCCAAATACTCACATAGAGAAGTGCCAATTGATGTGCAATGTACTTGTGATCTTTAAGACCAATGTCCTTTTGTAGTTGCAAAGCAGTGGATACTATTTGGTTCATTAGTGCCATGTGCGAGAAATGCTCTAATACATCTGGTAAATGATATTGTCTCTAAGTTTAGATGCATCCAGTCAAATACCTCGAACCTCGTAGTCAGATTTATTCTCTACTATGCCATTAATACCCAAGCGAATGCTGACTCGTGGATAAATAGATATTAGCCCCGTATCTTTGAAGTATTCCTAAGTGACAGATAATTAATGTCAGCCATTTGTATGTTTGGTATAGTTGGAATTTACTCAACTTGTGTTGTATTGTATTTGCCGCCTTGCTTTTGAACCAAATTTTCTAGTTCTTGATATATAATACTGATATCCTTGGATAAATCGGAATGATTCTGTAGCACATGGAGAAACGTTAAAAGAAGGAAGTTTGACGAGTCTTTAAATTTAAGGTCAACCTGTTCTTCTTTATGAACTAGCAAGTCCATTCCTTGCACCAAAGCTAGAACCTGTTGTCCTAACTGGCGACGTTTAGAGCTTTGACTGATCACCAGAGGTTCGTCCAAGTATAGCTCCACTACACAGATTTAGTTACGTATATTATGTAAAGTGAAAATCACTCATACACACACCTCGAGGCACTTCTCCTACAGGGAATATACGAACAAGTGGAAGACTACAAGAAAGTTTGCTCATCTGGTGCCTAGGCAGGGATAAATGAGGTATATGAAGTAGTTATCAAATAGAATAGATAAATTCAGGTTTAGCTTATATCGTCATAATGAAACTCCACTACCCTTACAAACATGAATGCAGAAGCAACCGTAACCCTAACCCTAGCCCTCCCCTTCTCCCTAAATATTACAAGTTCCAAGCCTGACAATACCTCATTCTTTATTCTAGTGGGCATAGACTGCTGGAAAGGAAACATTCACAGTTAAATAGAAATTCGTTTGTCCCAAGAGTATACATTCTTTTCAGCTAGTACCTGATGGAAGGATTTTTTGACTTCATTAAAAGTGATTTTAAACTCTTCCATGTAAGCATCAAATAAATTCTCAAGATTATCAGTATCTTTATCAACCAAAAGCTCAGTTTCATCTGAGGAGTCTTTGAGAAGAGCCAACTTGGTCTTGTTCCATTGGCGGCGTAGCATGCGGTTCTTGAGAAACAAATTCTTTAAATAGCGCATTGTTTCTCTAAACAACTCATTCGTCGTCACGTGGCCTTCCTCCGCGTTCACTTTGACCTTCTCCAGTATCACATCACTCTCCTGAAAGAAACGGTAATTCTGTAGTGTGACCCACTTGTACTCTTTCAGTAACTTACTCTGGTCCAAGAATGCAGCTGAAGTTGCTTCCAAGACCAACAGAAATAAAGAGAAAGCCATCAGAAGCCGCAGGCAAATCATAACGATAGAGAACAGAGGTGGTGCTGTATACCACCAGGACCACCACGACCATCATTGGTATTTAGCTTGTTCGGTTTCAAGTGAGAATTACCCGATGAAGTGTTGGTTTTGTAACCGTGTGGTAAACAAGTTTCATGGCGCTCATGGCGCTCATACCATGAAATAGCAATGTTTATGAACAAATAAATGATTCATTAAAAAAGGGAGAATAAGCAGAACATGTATGTACTTCCCAGCTGATTTAATCATATTAACAAGTTGAAAGAGTCACATAAACATACAGGGCATACAGGGGGTTATTGAATTCTATTGAAAATGAAGTGATCGGTAAATATTCGCAAGCGTCATGAAACCAGAGGTAGTGAGCCACCAAGTGTAACTATATCTACCAACTGTAGTCAAATCTGGATAAGGTTTCTGTTGCATCTTCAACATCCTTTTGTGCCTTCTTTCTCATATAAAAGATTGGACAATCTTTACTTGTACAGAGCACTTCTTGATGTAAACTTCCCTGGCATCTTTGGCACTGGGTCCAGAGACGTGAGAACCTCACTTCCATATCATTGACTATATCCTGCTGCTTGTAATATAGCTCTGCCTCTCTAGATTTACAATGAACACAAACTGCATGCTCATTCTTCTTCAACGGAGACTTGCATCCTAAACAAAGTGCAGTTTTCACCGTGAACTTCATCAGGCCGCCGGTAGTTGGTGTTGAGAGTTGAATGGTTCGTGTGTGATCGCCATTTAGTAAACTCTCCGCCTTTTCCCCTAGGATAGGCTCGAAAATACGTAGAAGTGGCTTTGCTAGTTGATTGTCAAGATAATATCTAGTATCAATGGGCACATTATGCTCCAGAACATATAATGGATCCTCAGATTTTTCATAAGCAGCAGCTCCCTTTGATCCTTTGATAATGACGTACGCGACACGATCGCCTAGAGTTGGTGCTGAACCAGCATCACGCTTTCTCATTCTTTCTGCCAGTTCGACGTGGGCTTGCTTGCCAGCATAATCTGTCTTACTTAAAGCTTTGGTGATGACCAATTGGGACATATCAATCTTGTTCTGCAAAAGATCCGAGATGATCTGTTTGGTATAGTCCAGGGCAGCCTGGACATCTCGATCTATCAGGATTTTACGAAGACATGTTGTAATTACGCTCGAGACCAAGCGACAGTTATCTCTTCGAACAGTCTAATACACATGGAGAGGGGTTAGTTGGGCCAGAGTATAGAGTTGCTAAAGATTCGACTTACTTCAATTCCCTTGGTGTCCATCTTATCCCACTTGTTTGGATTGGTCCAGTACAGTCCAGCGTATCTTTTTTTGCTAATGAGTAGATAGGGGAAATAGGCCTTTTCAAACTCCAAATTGATGGGCTTAATAAACTGAGCAGTTACAACACCTGCAGCCTCATCACCTGCGCAGAGTTGTTAGATCAACCGGTACAAAGTATTTGTATGAGAAGAGTTGAGGCCTACCTAGCTTCATGGCTTCTTCAAGACTAGTGGTGCCGAATTTAATCATGACGGAATCTGTATCACCATAAATAACCTTGGCATCATGTGTATACCCATTAGCAATAGTGAAATGCTCCTCTACGATCTAATCAGAGCTGTTAGTTCCCATAACCTCGATGGAGTGACCAAGCCTTTTAACCCTACATGTTTCGTCTTCTCAATCATCGTTCTACCGTAGGCGGTAACACTCGAGGAAATTTGCAAACAAGGAAGTTTCCCCACAGTGGCCCCAGTGAACCCGTAAACTGAATTGGCACTGACCTAAGAATGAGAAATGTTACTAAGCATAAACTCTATGCGTAAGGTTCATCATCTTGATTAAACCTTTAAAGCCAATTGACGGCCATCCAACACAGCTTTCTTAAACGGGTCCGTTTCCTTCTTCAGATCAGCCTTGGCCCTTTTTCTAGCTGAGAGGAGATCTTCCAGAATGGTGGGCAACAATCCTTTCCTTCTATCGGCCTTGACAAACGCGTCTAGATGAAAATGGTTAGTTGATCAAGAGTCTGACCTGAGACCAGCATCGTTTTACCGTACCATTGTTAGGGGTAACAGAGTAATCCACATCCTTTTGAAGGTTAAATTTACTGATAGTTGAAGGGTTCAGTAGAGTCGTGTAGCAGAGGTTATGGGCCATCATAATAGATGGATAAAGCGAGTTGAAATCGAGTGTGGCAATAGGAACATGATAATATCCTTTGATGGGTTCGATAACAGTGGCACCTTCATAAGCTTCTTCGGAGCCTATACGTAAAAGATGGAGTCAGAATACTGTAGTGATGACAAGCGCCTCCCACTTGACGTTCTTACCCTCAGACTTCATCGCTGGAATAACCAAGTCCTGTTGGATGGCCTTTCGATACAACTGTGAGACAACCTTGATTTGCTGTCCTCTGGATAACAAATAGTTGAAGGGAACACCGGTGACACGGGCCATTTCAATATAATTGATCAAGCACATGAGTTTGTCCATTAGTCGTTGTGGTAGATAGGCATCCTACAAGTAATACACCACTACTTAACAACCTTTAACATAGCCTAAGTTGGGAAGAGGCTCAGAACATACCTTCAAACAGTACACGGCCAATCTTCTACGCGTTTCGTCATTTCCGTTTTGCAGATCCGTAATGATCGAATGGTGAACGTCTTCTTTCTGCTCTCCCAAGAATTGGGCACAAACGGAATTAAGAGTGTATGAGCGAAGCTTGTAGTCACGTTGCATCACTTGCAGAAGATCCAACTGAATTCGCCCTTCCATATTGACTGCCTTATTTTCACGGGTACCATAGGCACGAGATGAGAATCTTGTATCTCTGACCTGACTTTGGATAACTACAGGAAAACGAACGGTCTCTAGTCAGTACCCGGCGATTGATCGACTACCCGTTGATCTCAAACTTACATTTGATACGTCCCAAATAAGCGAAATTATCGACCTTAAGATGCGCGGCTCTATCCAACAAGTACGGTAAATCGAAGTTTGTAATATTGTAGCCGATGACTACATCTGGGTCAATCTGGTTTGATATTGTGGATTAGCAGAAATTAGAAAAATAGAGTTGTTTCAAAGTGGGATTCCTTAGTGGGATTCCTTACCTCCACCAAAAAATCTCTCCATTTGGACAGCATTTCTGCTTCATCTTGGAAAGAAAAGATCTCCGTTCCGACGATAGAGGCGCACGTGTTCAAAGTAAATACATTTTTGATGAAAGGCTTGGATTGACCTTTAAAGAATCGAGGCAGGGTCAGCTTCATCTGAAGGAATTCTTGGCTATAAGGATAGTGGGTTACCTTGGACTGTCACCATGTTGGCAATCTGAATAACGGGATCAACCGACGCTTCGGGAAACACGCCTTTACGGCCAGCGCATTCAATATCGAAACTAAGAATACGTAAAGGTGCTATGTGTGACCAGTCTTCGACAGGCTCGTGACTGATCAGCTTGTCGTATCTGAATGAATACGGAATCGAGTTAGCTTTACGTATCTTTCATACACCGACCGTCTCCGTCTCTATCTTACTTGATCTCAAGCTCCAATTGACAATTAGTCGAGCTATCCGAGATTATTCTGTATGCCTTTGGTGGCAGCTCGATCCAGTTCATGCCAGAAATCTATCGTACAGGTAAGCATCAGGAAATACTAAAGGTTGAGCTGATTCATGTGTTACTTACATGGCAATCGATCATGAAACGCATGATGTACTCTAAGTTACTTTCATAGGTTTGGCACGCATACGATGGGAACTGACCGAAAGTGACCCCATGCTCTAGAACACGTGTGAGGAGTGAAGGTCAACAGTAAAACAAGTGTATCAAAGATAAAGAACTGATCAACAAATGGATATGTTTTGCTGTAGCCACAAGCTTCGGAAATGCTAGTTCGATCCTTAGGAACGGAACCTTGGTGTTTCCGTGGAATCCATATATACTCTCCTTCATTTGAATGTATACCTCGCGTACTAAAGTATTGATTTTGTCTTTCTGTTCATTCTTAATTGCTTGCTATATACATGTGTGTGTGAATATCAGAAAGTATGCAGTTAACGATTGAAATGGACTGAGGCCATTTTACCTCCAGTGCTAATTTGAACTCCGGAATATGTGCCTCTTTAAAGCCTTGAGGTGCAGGTATGTAGAGGTAAGGGAAGAATCCACGTACATGGCAGGTTATACTATTTCCTTTCTATGGATAATAGCAAAATGTTGGTAAAAAAAGTACTCCTAGAGTATTGCTGGCTTTTTTACCTCAGTAATACCGTACAACCGAATAGCAGGTTCGTTGTTTTGCGAATCGACATAATCATCTGCTTCAATCTGCTGAAATACTTTATACAACATAAGCTTAAGACTACTACTTTTCGAGTAGTAATAAATGACTCACTTATGCTATCGGTAGCAGGATTTATCTTGGGTAAGTCTGCTCGTCTCCACACATTTTCGTTAGGATTAGCTATGAAATGGACTGGTATTAGTACATGGCTACTCGGTAAAACAAACTCTCCTTCGCACACCTATTGGATTCTGAGATAAAAGTTCCAGATCCTCTTCAAAAGAAGAGGGTACTCGAGCACCAAAAGCTGGATTCTGTGGAGTATTGAACTTCCTTTTCTTCAGTGCTGGTGAGTTTAGTTCGTCTGGTTTTACGGACATATTTAGAAGTCGATGTAAAGCCTATGAGTACAAAGGTAAAATACAAGTTGATTGTACGATGGATTTGTTTATGTTGAGGAAGAAAGTAAATATAAAATAATCGAAGAGATAATTGTTTGTTTTGATCAAACATTATGCTGAACCTAATCAAACTTGTCTAGTCCAAAAATAACCTGAACTCTTTGAAAATTACCAAATTCTAGACGGAAATTTACTTTCAGCTTTATATCCAATCTATCTATCTGCCACTTTAAATATCAAGGTTGTAGTTTGTTATGTCTGTAGAAACTGACGTCAAAAACCAGGCTGCGCAATTCTGGTCCGAGTTCAAACTAAGAAAAGAAGGTATATTGTTCAAACAGCAATCTCTATGTACTTGGCGAAGACTTACTCTGTTGACTAGAAATTGAGCAGAATCTGAAGCAACTAGATCTTTTACCAAAAACTCAACTACCTCTAGCATTTGATACCATACTTCAAGCCATCTCCAGTCTTGAGAAAGCTGTCAACGAAGCTCTAGTATATATTCCTGCTTATGACGAAAGAAAATACAGTCAGGTACAATCCACACACCATTTATTAGCACCACTACTCTTAATAATCGTCTCGGATTTTCAAGTCGCTAAAAGAACTGAGTTCCGTATATACTGTCAAGAAGTCACAATTAACTCCAAAAAGCAAATTTTCCTTCAAATCAAAGCGAGGAAAACTGATTGAAAAGCCTAAAATTAGTGAAATACAGGCCGAACCTCCGCAGCCGGGTTAGTGTAATTAGGCACCCCCAGTTCACTGATACAATTTTGACAAGTTGCCCTTATTTTCCCTTTCCTAGTTGTCACAAGTTCACCTCAAGTCAATTATACGTTTGCTGACCAGAAAGATGCCTATCTCAACCTTAATTCCTCGGTTACCAATAACAGCTCACAATCAAAGGATTGTCTCCTACATAACCTGCGAAACTGTATAATTAATTTAGTATCGGAAACCCCTCTCACGGCTCTGCTTATTGATAACTTGGAGAATTGTATTGTGCTATGCGGGCCACTGGCTGGGAGCCTGATTGCACACCGTGTAAAAAACTGTGTCCTCGTAATCGCGTGCCATCAGGTAGTGAGTTTATTGATCCTGTATATAAATGAATGACTCTAACATCGCTAGCATTAGTTTCGCTTGCACGAATCGACCGATTTGGAGATTTATCTGCACGTAACAAGCCATCCAATCATTGAAGACTCGACACGGTTGAGATTCGGTCGATACTCGCTTGACTGCGAGCACATGGACGCTTTATACGAGGTAATGGTTCCTCGGCTCGGATCTTTTGCGTATATTTTGCGTATATTTTGAGTATATTTTGATTGTATCTCACCAACCCATATTCCTAGGCATCTGGTCTCAATCGTGAGGTGAATATGTTTACCCAAGTAGAGGACTTTAATTGGCTCAAACAAACCGACTCACCCAACTGGGCATTAATCTCTGATGAATCTATTTCCAATAAGTGGCCACTTCAACAGCCAGCCAACATTCGAGCAGTTCTACGTGAGCTATTGCCCACCAAGCCAACTTAGCGAGTCACCCTAGCATAAATAAAACCCTAGTTTGCAAACAAGCAGTGATGGAGACCAGCACCCCAATATACAAATAAGCTGTCATGGAGACCAGCATCCTAATCAACAAACAAACACCCTAAATATACAAACAAGGGCGTCTAATCTTTGTTGCACTATTTTAAGCAAGTACTAGGGTCAATTGTTCTGGTAGTGAGTGGACCAGTGAGTGGACCAGTGAGTGGACTAGTGCAACAAAGACCTGCAAAATAGAAGTCGATTTCATGGCACAAATGGCGGCACAAGTGGCGGTACAATCCACCGAGTATCTCACAGAAGTGTCACGAAGTCAACTCGCTCTCCTATTGGACCCATGATTTCAAGCTCCTGGATGATATCAACACTGATTTCCATCTAAATACTAGTAGCTGAAATGGCTAGAACAAGGACTGGTTACTAAATAATTGGCCGTCTATTTTCAGAAATTTAACTTTACGGAGAGCCAATGTCCAAGTACCTGGGTAATACTTGAGGCACTAGAGTTGCATTAGTTACATTCTTGAGCGAACAAGAAATCATCGGATTCCACATTCAAACTTGATTTTCCCTAATAAATCCTGACTGTTCCTTGATTCGACTGGCACTGGCGGCTTGTTTTACACTGAAGAATGGGGGATTTCAACTCCCATTGACCCCGCCTTCAAAATCACTTCACCCTAATTCGAAGATTTTCATGCTTACTTGACTTTGCTATTTACTATTCTTCTACTCCCTTTTGTTATTTGTGATACTGATCGCTGTCATTCTAAAAAGTACCTTCAGCAATTCATTGTTCATACTTCTTGGTAAAAACAGTATATTCTTCTATCTTAACTCCGGCAAATTCATTCTGACTCTTACACGTTTACGATACTTCGCTTACAGCAGTTAGTTCCTTTTCGGAAGGACTTATCTGACTCCCTTGGGTTTCCAACTGTATTACGGTCTCGAAATGCAACCTAGATACTTTTTTGTGGTCGTGTTATCTTTATGTATGATAGCGGTCTCGACTGTTAGTGTTAACATCCAGCATAGGTGCTGGGAAAAAGATCCCATCGAATCAAATACGTGTCTGGACACACAAACGAAGTCGTAAGTGCGCATTCAGTTCTAGGCTGCTGCTAAGCGACCAGTATAATGTGCCAAAATACACGCTATTTACTCATATTTATTTTGTCGATATACCTACAGTCACACATCTAGTGTTGTTGCTTATAGACTCAATCGAAGAGATGAAAGTGAAACCTCAGCTAGTCAATTAGTTCCTTCAGAGACTTCGTCTGTTGGAGCTGAGGTGAGTGCTACCACTTCGCCCGAAGTTACTCGCATATCCGAAGTGGACGTGTTTAGCTCCACAGAAAGCTTATTCCAAACTAAAACTGACTACTCAATGTCTATAACCCCCACAAGTAGGATATTACTTTAAAACCTATTGGCAATAGGCTTTACGTACGCTATCTCTGTACTAATGTGCCCCTAATATTTATATAAGCTCAATCCACACTCTCTGAAAGAGCACTCTTTACGCCTGTTAACCCTAACCAAGTAGAAAATTCCCCTCCTGCCGATAGCAAACAAGATGAGCACTCCACGAACGAAACCAAGAAATTAATGGGGCTACCACTTGCTGGTGGAATCGGAGTCATTGTTGCGATAATATTGCTAGTGGTTATTATTACAGGCTCTCTAGTTTACCTCTACTTCAAACGCCGTAGAGCCAGCCGTTGGCCAAAGTCGAACAAAGATCTTCTAGGTATTTGCCATTCTTACGCCCAATAACCACTAAATAGCTAATTATTCGTTTTCAAGGTTATATTGACTTGCACGATGTACCAGCTACTCCCCGAAAAGCACATCCATCTCCGTTGCTATCGGCTGACGATGAAGCGAATAGTAACCCATTGCACCCAAGCATGCACCCTGCTGTGATATCTGCCCGCGCGCACGCCCGAGTCAATAGCCAATTATCTTTTGATCCACAACCCGAAATGTCCGAAGGTAAAGGAATCTTGGTTTCGCGAAGGCCAGTTGCCATTCTGCAGTGCTAAACAAAATGATTATTTAGGTAATTCTACAACTGCACATAATGCTCGCTCGGGCTATCCTAAACCCACCATATATCGACTATCCGTATCACCGATGTTAGCTAGTCAGCAGGAACTGGGCATTGCGTCAGGATCCACCCCAGCAGAAACACCCAAACCACAGTCCTTACCAGACTATTCATTTGTAATGTCAGCCATCTTACCCTACGAATCCCAACAGGAGGGGGAGATCAACGTAAACGTTGGAGATGAATTGGCGATTACCGATGAGATGGGGCCAGATTGGTTGATAGGATTCAACCTCACCACGAAATCGGTCACTGGCGGGTTTCCCAGAACATGCGTCACCGGAAGCTCCTATTAATGACTACAACCACCGGCCAATTCTGTGACTTGGCCACCACAGCTAAGGAGAGGTTTCTAGCTCTCTAGAGATATACAATCCACCGCCATATCTTCTACTTGACTAAAATGCTACTTCATCTCTTGTTTATTTAAGTCCCGGCTTTGATACTCTTTTGCTTTCCGGCTTTTTGTATAGATCTGTAATAAACCTGCCCCTGTTTCTTAGATATCGGCTATGTGACTAAGACAAATATGGTTCACTTGTATTTACGTGTGATACTTACGTCACCAAGGTGATTGTGTCTTCTAGTTCTATCTGAACGCTAGGCAACTCACTGCCATAGCCAATTGAGTAGCATCGATCCCTACTGATGGCCTGTATAAATAAAGCAGGCGCGCTCCTATGTTACGAAAACACCTAAGCCATAGTCCATTCTCTATACGCGATGCCGAACAAACAACCTCCCTCATCTGATGGTCGCGACGAAGGTACCACTACAGCTCCTGGAGGAAAACATCCAAGCGCTAGCGCCTCCAAGAGTACTAGTAGACCTGCCCATACAAATGATTTACCTCCCAACGCTAACCAAGTTGGATCAAGCGGCAAAAGTAACGTACAAAAGGGAGAAAAGGAACAGAAGAATTAGAGTAAGCTATGACTCGGAAGCTAGTTAAACTACACGACTCTAACTTTCAGTGTACAATGTAACCATTTGAAGCTATTCTCGTTATTTATCCACATTTCAATAAAATCTCATGACTACATCGTTATCAAATCCCATTGTTCGCAATAACGGAGCTCCTGTAGATTAGGTCACGTGAATGCACACCTCAATAAGGAGAAATTTTTGGTAACATCAAAGAGCACTGAACATTTCACTGGAGATTACGTACAGTCAAGTACTGAACGAATCACCAGGACCTCGATGAAAGGCAATTCAAACAACCAAATTGATTACTTCTTGTTTGGGCAGTGGTGTGACTGTGTGAATAGAGGAAATTCTGAATTGCTTCACCAACCAATGGGCATATTTCTGCGTCAAGAACGGTATCTTTAACTGCCAATTTGTATATATTAAGGAATCCATTTAATTCTTGACTAATTTGATCCTAACTTCCGCATTCAACCAAATTTTCTGTTCTGAATTGATGGCTTACGGCCTACCTTTTAAAAGACCTAGTTGTTCGTACCTCTTGCAAGTTCTTTTATAGAAAATCTCTAATATGAGGACAGCCGATAGTAATCCCACCACTAACGAACCTTCAACTGAAGCGAACACTTCCACAACTCCAACAATAGCCATTACCTCTGCCCAGACTCAGTCGCCTACTACCTATCCTACACCAGAAACCATGAACTCTCGCTCTTCCACTGAGAGTACGCGCCCTTCTGAGGCGAATGTTTCCACAGAGCACAAATGGCCTACTTACATTCTTCAACGTTACCGCAGCCTTCCACGTTATTCTCGACTTCTGTTTAACTTGTCTTTATCAGCCTCTGTAGCACAGGTATTCACCCTATATACAAAGTATGTACACCCAGATATTAATACACTTGTCAATTTCAGATTCTCGCTATTATTTGCGTTTTAAGCGTTACGACCTCCCAGACGTGTGAGTCTTTATTTCGCATTTACCTTACAGCGAGTGCGGTTCGATTATTCCTGACTCTCCCAATAGTGGGAGTCTATTACTTACATCCTGAGGGATATAATATCCATTGCCCAACCACACCATTTTTGTGTTGGGTGAGTCGTATCAGAGCTATACTGAATTTCAGCAGAACTATGCTGTTTTTCTTTGGAAATTATGTGATATTTGTCAGCTTAGTATGCGCTTCCGGCTCACCCGGTCTATACGGAATGGCGATTGCCTTAGTAGCATTTGGATATCTAAGAGTCATCGTTCCCGGGATCCTATGTATTGCTGTGATATGTGTGCCGTGTCTTATTGTAGTTTTGAGAGCTTTAAACCTTGCCGAGGTACTAGAGACAGGAGCCAATTTAGAGAGTATTTCCAAATTGAATATCGTAAGATACCGCAAAAGTAAGCCTGACCAAGAAAGTCAGGACACCGCCGCTGAAGTCACCCATGGAGTAGGATCAACGAAATCCAAAAATCGCCCCAATCCATTCACTCGTATATTACTCAAGGTATTTCGTCGAAACAAATCAAAGGCGAGCAGTCATCAAGATCCCGATTTGGAAAAAGGCAAGGTAGAGGACACCCTAAAGGTAGTGCAGTTGTCTGACGAGGATGCTGTCTGTTGTATATGTTTGGAAGAGTATGTTGATGGGGAGAACCTACGTGAGATGAGATGTGCCCATTACTTCCACGTATCATGCATCGATGAATGGTTACAACTGAACCGAACGTGTCCACTGTGCAAGCGAGATATTGAGTTCACCAATGCAGAAACCAACACCTAGAATGAGTGATTGATTTAAGCATCTCTATATATGATCATTGTAAATACCTGCACCATTTCAAAATTCCCATGTGAGTGTCTACCAGACAAATGCCACCACTGTTCAAAGGCTGAAATAGTAAGCCCCGTTACCAATTGTGGCAACAAACATAACAATAAACCCATTCTTATACCCGATGTGCGACAATCTTTGATGCGCCTAGATCGTGGATCAAGCTGAATTACCGGATAATGCTTCTCATTCTACCTGAACACCCTAGCCCTCGCCCTAGCCCTAGATGATCCAAATGATATCAAAGGTGGATGCAAATGGCACGAGATTTAGGGGTGGATAGTTAGGGGTGGATAGTCAATGCGCTTCATCGAGAACCCTTAGCGAGAATCGATTTGTTCGAGAACCATAGCGAGATGGACCGAATAGAACAATATTGTAGCAATTTATTTATCTATTTACATCAATCCTTTGAGCGCCTCATCGATTCGCTACAAATGATCGTACAAAGTGAAATAAGCAATTTGGCAAATAAAGGGTTTCATTGATCTCTAAAGATGTAGGGAAGTAAAGATGATGGGTCGTAAGGCTATTAGATGGTGTGTCAAGCGCTAGACTTTAGGCGTTGACTGTCACGATGATGGCTCCTGAATTGATCTGGTATGAATTCCTCTCACCGTCTTGTAATCAGAGTAGAAGTCAAGTTCATTCAGATAGTCCGACGTTTCGATATTGGGATGTTGTTCATTCACCATCTAGTGAATGATGACCAGTTAGCGTATGAGAAGAGTATAAGATGCCACTTCTACGTGCACCACACTTACCGATAAAAACCGCGTTCTGCTTGAGGAGTAACGCAATGTACACAGAATATCGTGAATCTAAGGAAAAGTGGAATGAACATAGAGCATCGTTGCTTGGACTACTTGTTATATATGTATACCTTGCTTTGTAGTTCAACCTCTTCGCATGATTTGAGATACTCCTTGATTATGGCGAACCTTTCACGATCAATCCTACACTCTTGGAGTTTACTAATGATATCCTCCGGTTCTGATGAGTGTGAGCTGGACTCTGACTCTGACCCTTGGTCACCTTCAATAACATCCGTTACCGGGTATCTCATCTGTCGTTCAGCGAACGAAAGCTTAAAATCCTTAGGAATGGCAAGATTCGTTTCCATTAATAAATATTGCATCACTTTGATGGTCACCGAAAAGCCAACCTTGTATTTACGATGACGAATCCATTTCCTCCGTCTAACAAAAGATCTAAAGAATCTAAAATCCCCTTTAAGATCCCTATTTTAGATTCAATATACTAATAGTTCTCGATAAACATGCCACTTTACCATGCCATGAGTTACATTGGAATACAAAAGCGTATTCCCAACCGTCTTCGTCTACGTCTCCTGAGGTGTCGATATGCCAATATGGATCGGCCTTGAGAAACTCAGGATATCAGTCTAAGAAATGGTTGACGAGATAAAACCAGTAAGCCACTTACCCATACCCAGTTCGGGTCTGGTAACTGAGCAGAATGAATATCCACCGGTGAGAAGCTATTTCAGTAATAAGAAAAATCTCAGAAAAGTCATAGAGCAACGGATATATGAACTCTCCTATGAACTCAGATAGATAGGTACCGTTGAAATTTGTCAGTCCAAGGTGGACTATCGAAAGGATTCAGCCTAATGTAAAAGGGTTAGCTTGAAAGGTATTGACGCACCAGATCTTCAAGTTTACATTTTGTAACTGAAATGTGGTGTACCGCAAATCCAAAGTCTAGTACAAAAGAGTCAAGGTTTAGTCAAAGAGGTGGTCTTCAGGTTTTCAAGAAAGGTACTGACCCTCGTTGGTTCTCGTAAAGGATTTCTACTTTGGTGGTGGGTTCTCCATCTTCTAGTAAGGACATTATACCCGTACTTGCTTCACAAGTTAGGTGGTTCCTCTGCGTGTGAACGAAAAGGTCAGGTGAGATGAAACAAGTTGATGATGATAGAGAACGAGGAAAGATGGGTTTAAACCTGCGTATGATGTAGATCACATAATATAGTGACAACCATTCACATGTAAGAAACTGCACTCGGAGAGCATTTTATCGAAATTGGTACAATTAAATAATCATTGTTTGATCGTTCTCTTCAGAAGAGATCTAGCTTTTTCAGGTATGAACGATGGCTTAATCTCATAATCATCCATTGTGTCACATTCGTAAATCCCAAGGTCACAACACACAACATAAACATTCAAGATGCTGGAATAACTGTTCACCTATTTGTCCAATAACCATCACATCGACCCTAACCCTAAAACCATGTTGCTACTTGATTCATTAAATATGATGACTGTGAAAGAAATTTTCCCCATCAGAATTAACTTGATCTGGAGTAGAAAATTTAACAGAAATCACGAGTCTAACTGTATTTTGTCTTATTTATGGATGAAATGGTGGCCATTTTTTTCGAAGGTACTTTGCTTAATTCCTGGTTTGTACTGTTTGTAAGGAGTAATGTCAAAAGAACGCGTCTCCTATTATTATGATTGTAAGTTTATTCTATATTCGTACCACACACTACCTCTCCATTTTACTAAACTGCTTAACCTAGCCGACGTGGGGAACTACACGTACGGTCCAGGACATCCTATGAAGCCACAACGTATGAGAATGACTCACAATCTTGTCGTAAACTATGGTTTACATAAAAAAATGGAGATCTTGGTGAATACTCTTTTGTCGACTGTTCTCAAGTGACTCTCCTCCTAAAGCTCAAACTTCTTTCAACCTTGAATTCCCCACATATAGAGACCACCACGTGCGAGTAAAAATCAAATGACTCGTTTCCATTCGGATGATTATATCGATTTTTTACAAAAAGTCACCACTGACAACATGGACAACTTGGTGGCTCACCAAAACAGATGTGAGCGTTTACTTGGTTACTTTCCTTTGTCAATAAGAGGGAACTGACGATTAGGTTGTACGTGATATTAGTCCTCTCAGGTGACGATTGTCCTGCCTTTGATGGCCTCTACGAATTTTGCTCCATTTCAGCTGGTGGCTCTATCGGTAACCTTTGTTCCTTTTCTTTTAGTTGTTCATAACCATATGTTGGAAAGAACAAAAGTGAAATTCTGGTAACTTTCATATAGAGCTAATGGTTTTTATTAGCTGGTGCAAACAAACTTAATAGAGGAGAGTCAGACATCGTAATCAATTGGTCGGGTGGGTTACATCACGCTAAAAAATCCGAAGCATCAGGCTTTTGCTATGTGAACGATATTGTACTAGCTATTTTAGAGCTGTTAAGGTGAAGTATACAATCATTTGTGAACGAGAAGCTAACCTCTGACTAACCAGCGCCGTACCACATTCTATTTCACCCGTCCTATTTCACCCGTCCGTAGATATCATCAAAGAGTGTTGTATGTCGACATTGATTGCCACCACGGGGATGGTGTCGAAGAAGCTTTCTATACTACTGATCGAGTGATGTCGGTCTCCTTCCACAAGTATGGTGAATACTTCCCCGGTACTGGTGATATTGATGTATGCTTAGCGCCCAGTTTCAACAGGCTATCATGACCATGTTTATTTACGAATAAGGAATCATCTAGGATATCGGAATTGGTAAAGGAAAGAATTATGCGGTCAATTTTCCCATGCGCGACGGAATGGACGATGAATCTTATAAAGTGGTTTTTGAGTCGGTATGTAGTACATCAGCACCGTCCACAGTTGCATTCACTAATTTGGGATGGTAGGTGATTAGCCATGTAATGGAGTGGTACAGACCTGGCGCGGTAGTCATGCAATGCGGAACAGATTCACTTGCTGGGGATCGACTGGGATGCTTCAATCTGTCTATGAAAGGTTTCTTAGCTTGCCTTGTGTTATCCGGGTTAAATTAGTGCTCTAAACAAGAATGATTCGATTGATAGGTCACGGCCATTGCGTCAAGTTTATGCGAACATTCAACGTACCGCTCATCTTCGTAGGTGGAGGTGGATACACCATCAGAAATGTATCACGTACTTGGGCCTATGAGACTGGAGTCATCTTGAATGAAGAGTTGGATGAGAACCTGCCCTACAACGATTACTACGAGTATTTTGGACCCGATTACAAACTAGGTGTTCCATCAAATAACATGGAAAATCTCAACACTCGAGAGTACCTTGAAAAGATACGCACCAAAGTCATCGAGAACCTGAGACAAATCCCGTTCGCACCATCAGTACAAATGCAAGAGGTACCCAGGGACTTCTCTTCTGATGAGGAGGATGAGGAAGACCCTGATGTTAGAGTTAGTGCGCAACAGTATGATGCTCGAGTTGTACCAGAAACCGAATTATCCGATTCCGACGATGATGATAATCGCCGGGATGAAACCAACCATAAAGATCAAAACTCCCGCTCTTCTAGAAGAACCCGAAAAAGAGCATCCAGAGAGCGTAGTCGTAAGACCACGAAACCAGCCAATGCCAAAGATTACTCAGTCAAATCGGAACATTCAGGATTCCCACTGACCGGGTCGTCCAATCGTTTCGAGAAAGACAATAGTTTCGTGGAGGAAGAGGAAGAATCATCAGGTAAAGCTGCCTCACCTACTGACCGTCACCCAATCGTTCGGGATGCAAGTGCGGTCAAGGTCAAATCTGAGCCAGATGTGGATGAGGAGATGGAAACTGAAGACGATGGTTCACCACAGAATGGAAATGAATCCACTAGAGATCCTAGTCCCAATCAAACTCCCACACCCATGGAGATCGAAGACTCCGAAGAGAAATCAACCAAGCATTGAATTTCTTGATAGAGGCATGTTCTTTAGAATCCTTGCCAATTCATTTATTATTTTGTGTACAGTGTTTACGATCAGAACAATTCAATAAATCATTCTCGAAAATCCTTTGGTTCCGACTATCCCTGTGCTCCAGGATATGTATGATTCATCAGTTTACCAGTTTACTCGATCCGGTGGTTGGCCTGCTGTTCGGCTGATGGTGTCTTGTGATCCGAAGGGTTGGCAGCTAACTCGTAAATGGTGATGATAGGATCTTCATTTATCTATGGAGGATTCGAAGAAATGTAAACAAGATATCATTAAAGGGATAGTTTAAAGAAAGGATTTCCTTGATATAAATACCTCTGTCCAGTCTCCCTTGAAGCCTAGGTAGGTGATGATAGTCGTATCCTCTCCATAATTTTCCGGAAAGTACAAGGTGATACTACGAACGTTAGTAAATTTGGTAATCCTTAGACGAAGAGAATAAGGGATGATAAGTTATGTGTAAGCACTACGAATGACGCAACTCTATTAATACCTAGTAGCATATTCAACTACATCTTTATGTGCTTCAGCTCGTATAAGCTCCCACTCCTGTGTCGGGGTCATGGAATCTGCATTATCAAAATCTACGTCTTCCCGGTTAATAATCCTATAATATATCGAACAGAATTCGGTAAGTGTTGAGTTGAAGAAACACCAAAGAGCGCAACTTACGCCTTCATTTTGGCCGGACTCTTTTCTCCTGGACCGCCACGAATCGAAATAGACTTGAGTTTAACACTTCCAGTAAAGCTAAATTACATAAAGTTACTCTTTTGTGAACTAACTCTACTTCGAGTGTTTGGGGAAGATAGTAACTTACGGAATATAAATAATGAGTTGTTCATCACAATCACTCTCCACAAACTATCCAAAAGAAAGAAATTTTTCTCTTTAGTAAGCGATACGATACCGTGGAACTTTAAAAAGTCTGTAATAACCTTGGTTGTATCAAGTCGTTCGTGCCAGGGCTTGAAAACTTTTCGTGCAGCGCCTGGTTCACTCTCATTTAGGCACCTAACTCTATCAACATCGATTTTGGAGAACAGAGTATCTTTTAGCGCCGCTTCAATATCGTCATCGTGGTCATGGTCATGGTGGTGGTGATGATGGTCATCTTCGTGTGCTTCGTCTCTACAGTGCGCCATATTCGTAAGGTATGAAAATGTAATCACAAATCAACAATTAAATATAAAATGAATGACAGAGTTAACACAGAATTCGTATACATGATAATGTGAATAAATTTTATTGATTGACTGAGCAGCTCCAGTATCATGTAAATGTTAATGGAAATATATACAGTATTTAAATCAAGTGCTATTCAGTAGAAATAGAAAGATTATTTATTCTTTTACTTTACCTCAAAATCGAAACGAATTGTGTGATCTAAGTACTTCCTATTGTATCAATAGATTGAAGAAAATACCTAAAAATCAGTGATGTGGATGAACGGTTTCTTTAGTCTGTTTAGATATTCACATCGAGTGTCGGAAGACACTCAGCGACATACTCGGAAGCATTCATGTACTGCGCATTCCCGTATTTCTTGTATATACCCTCGTGCTGAGCTGGTGTCTCGAGACATCTAAGTAGTTCTCGAACACAAGGCAACAACATCGATTCCTCGAACCCTGAATAGTGTTGGTGTGTGGCAGTCTGCACAGAGCAAGAACAATTAGTTACGGGATAGAATTACGGAGCAGAATTACGCGACTTACCCAGATGGTTTTCCCCAGCATGATCATGGCCAGATAATACCCGGCAGCTGCGATCAGAGAGGGAGTGTATTTGATGAACGATTCGTACATGATGGTAACCTCAATGAGGTACTTGGCTAGCGTTCTGGTTTGTGGATCATAATGATCTGCCTTGGAGATCCGGCGCAGAAAGCTTAGTGGGCCAGGAAAGCCGAGTTCATAATTCAGTAGGTTGATCATGAATTTTTCGGCATTCTTGAGCTCCTCACACGTGTAAGTTCCAGAAACCATGTAAATCATCTCATTGACAGTGGGTGCAGCAATTTCCTCGTACTTGGCTGCGATAAACAAGGCCGTGGTACCAACGAGTTGGAATTTCTCGATGGACACCTCTTTCAAAGAAAGAAATCGGTCAATGTAGTTCACGCTAAGAAACAATGTTTCCTGGAGCATTCTGAAGCGTTCATGAACTTGAACCAGCCAGTCCAATAGGATACGTCGCATGTGCCACTGGAGTTCTGATTGGAAGCTCATGTAGTCTGGGTTGGGCTTCAGTCTTTGCTACAAAATGAAACATTCATGGGAATTAGCATTCAACGCATGTAAGGATGAGCGGGTAAGGATGGGCGTGAATAGACTAGGGTTAGGGGAGGAATAGTTAGATCATTACCTCAAGTTCCTTCCAATAAGCAAATATGTCATCAGCATAATCCGACACCATGGATACATCATTTCTGTCCATCTCCTCTACCAGGCGTATTGCTGGATCTGGTTGGCTTCTTCTGTAAGGTACATTGCTTTCCCCGGAATGGGATGAATTGTTCTCCGACTCCATGTCAATAAATTCATCAAACTCAACCACTGGCCGATTCTCTTCCGAGCTGTTACCAAGTGGGGTGCTTACTGCAGAGATATGGGCCCCTTCTGAAATTACGGATTGCTGATCATGTGGAGAAATTAATGCATTGTCTGAAATAAGTTCAGATGTTTGATCTTGCGAGTTGATGTCAGTTAAGTTAGTTGGCTCATCAACATCTTCTTCTGATACCATTAAGGATGAGTCCTCATCCTGCGATATGGAGTGGGATTCGCTTTCGTTGTCCTCACCTATCTTGGGTTCTTCTGAGTTTCTTGATGGAGTGTCTTCGTGGTGAGAAAGAAATGAAAACTCATCTTCCACGGAATTTTGTGAAAATTTTTCCTCCTCGGACCTTGTAGTCTCTTCTTCCTGGTCTTCGGGAAGTGTATGAGAACAAGTGACCTGGTTTTGGGAGGTCTCTATAGATTTTTCTCGGCTCTTAGCTGACTTTGAAAAGAGAAGCTACAAGTTACTAACGATAACGAAAATAACGAAATATTTGTCCCATTTCTATCACTACCTTGATATTACTAATATCTGCAAGAATTTGCCTCGAATTCGAGTTCGACCTTGCACCTTTGGCGTCTGTGTTGGAAGTGGTACTTTGTGAAGACGACGCAATTGCAGAGGAAGTACTACTTTCCTCGGTTACAAAAGTTCTATTTGTCATGACCTTCGTAAGTAGGATTAGTAAGATTTTTTTTAAAACAAACAGACACTCGAGAGAGCAAATTATTGCGTACTTGAACCGAATCCATAGTAAAGACCAGTTATTGGTACGTTAGCTGAAAAAGCAAAGGGTGAAGAAAAACACCTTTTTGAAGGTGAATTACCACTCTGTTAAGTTGCGATTAAAAAGTAAATATAGTCGAGAGAATGGGCGAGGTGTATGTATGTCAAGAATATGAGTACAGGTAATAGTTGAAAGAATGATGTATGGCCAGATATTGGCCTCAACTTGGCAAGAGTGCCAAAATACCACGATACTCATAAAATAGTCAGGCCCAACCCCCTCCCCTGCCCATGACGACTAGGATTTTTGATCAGAAAACAAAGCGAGAGGATTAGCTATCAATCAAAACAACATGACCGATTTTAACCTTTACCGGCTTTCAATTAAACTTAAACCAAATAGGGAGAATTGGCCTATATTTAATTTCATTCTTCAAGGTGTGGTTCATCCGTTTCCAAGAATCCTCGTCCTGAACATTGTATCTCGAAAAGACGTCATTCACGCATTACTATTCGTGCAAAACCTGAGGAATAGATAAATAAACATGAATTTTCTTCGGAAATCAACTAGCCCTGTTCAGGGCACGTGATTTAATTCACGTCGCTTGGTTAATTTGTTCCTAAGATCTTGTATATCTGTCACAAAGATCCTGCCTTCATTGGTTCGTTGGTGCTTTTTTCGACTTGGCATTGGATTCCATTTTTATTTTGATTTATACATTTCATTGATTATATTTTCTTAGTTTTCGCTTTAAATTATTGCTGTGACTGTGCACCATGATATTGCTTCACTTGTACCACCTTCGGGATTTATCTTCATCTTCAATTATACCATCGCGTAACAGATACAAAAATATACTTCTTGAAAGGAACATGCTCTGTTCGCATCCTATCAATGCTTTAGTTCACTTGGCTACTATTGATTTCAGAATTTCGGCTTCAGCTGGCAAGGATCTAAACTACATTGTTTAGTAGTACATGGATGTTGTTATACAAAACGATGGTTTACCTTCTAAAACTGAAACATTGAAAAACTAATTCTCCGCTTTCACGTTCTGAACTAAGTGCTGGTGAGTTGTTTTTTTGCAAGACCCCCACCATTCTGTGTGGTGGATCCGATGGCTGCGAAAGGGATAACGTGATATTTCTGTCCATTTCCCAGAGATAGCAATGTAGGGTAGGATATGGCCGTTTTTTAATACCCGGCTTTGGTAATGTATTACAGATATCAAACTCTCTAAGACGAGGGTTTCTATGTCTGTCTCCCAATAAGGAATAAACCACAGCTAAAGATAACAAGCTGTACATTGGTATCAAAGAAACCTGCCCAATAATATCCTTAAACAGTTCTAACCATAAAGTTCGATAAGTATAGGCTTGGATACTATAGTTGTTTCAGGAATTCCGAACTTCATTAGCTCTTCCAGCGAATGGCACGTTAACATTCGGTATGGTCTTAAAACCTTTAAACTTGGTGGTAGGTACGAATGAAACGGCTTTTTTCATATTACAGAGCGTTAATTATTCATCACAAAGAGTATTGAAAGTGAAGTTTTACATTACCTGGTTTGAAGTGATGGCCTCTTTCGGTATCTCTGCTTCTACAGAAAATAATAAATTCGCATTCATCCCCTTATTCAATCAAGGTTGTCACAATGTTAACAGACAACTTGTCACTTCCCCGAGGACGATAAAATTACCTGCTTCTTCGTGATATCAATCTCATTCTTCGCTGAACCTATCTACACTTTATCAAATCAGTTTCAGAATCCAGAATTCAAACTACTTACCTTGCTTGAGAGCAAACATCGGTTGCACACTAGAACCATAATATGTCGAGCTACTCATTAGTTAATACTAACACCTGATCAAGTTACAACCATGCATAATACTTTGCTCTCTCTTTTGTAATCTTGATCAGAGCATTCATTCAGGGTTCAAGCGGCCAATGATCTTTTGATAAATGCAATGTTAAAATCTGTAGTTTAGTCAGATTCGTTTAAGTCGCATATACTTGATTGATTTAGTTTAAATAAGCTGCGGATTTACAGGTACGCAGCAGTAGATCATTAATCAATGCAGTAAGAAATTCCGTAGTATGATCTAGAGGCTGCTTGGTCAGAGTTCACATCCTTTTTTTTTCTCGCAGTTTTTTTTCTTATATGAAATTTCACATACAAATGAGTATTAAATTCCCAATTTTATTAACCAAACTTATCTTTTTCAGCTCCTTTACTCGAATTTCCTTACATCATGGCTGTTCGTAAGTTGCTTTGTGAAACTCTGTGAGTATTATGACCATTAGTAATCGTTCTTTGTGTTCTAGGTGCTCAATTTGAGAACAGTAACGAGATCGGTGTATTCTCTCGCTTGACCAATTCCTATTGCTTGGTTGCTTTGGGTGGTTCCGAAAACTTCTACAGGTTCGATCGGTATCCTTTATTTAATTGATGAGGTTCATTCCACTGATCGTCATATCACTTTATATAGTGTATTCGAAAGTGAATTAGGTGATGTTATTCCTGTAGTTCATACTTCCATCGCTGGCACCCGCATTATCGGTCGTCTTACTGCTGGTAACTCTAAGGGTCTCCTCGTTCCTAACACTACCACTGATCAGGTAATTATTCATTGCTTCAAACATATATATATATATATGTTCGTTGGTTTTAACTCGAGGTTTCAGGAACTCCAACATATACGTAACAGTCTTCCAGACAAGGTTGCTATCCAGCGTGTAGAGGAGCGTCTTTCCGCTTTGGGCAACGTTATTGCTTGCAACGATTATGTTGCTCTTGTCCATCCCGATATCGACAGAGAAACTGAAGAAATCATTGCCGATGTCTTACAAGTCGAAGTTTTCCGTCAAACTGTTGCTGACCAGGTTTTGGTCGGTAGTTACTGTGCCTTCAGTAATCAAGGTGGTCTAGTCCATCCTAGAACTAGTGTTCAAGACCAAGATGAACTCTCCTCTCTTCTCCAAGTCCCTCTTGTTGCAGGAACCGTTAACCGTGGTTCCGATGTAATTGGAGCTGGCCTTGTTGTTAACGATTGGTGTGCTTTTGCTGGTTTAGATTCCACTTCTACTGAGTTGTCTGTTGTTGAAAGTATCTTCAAGCTTCAAGACTCTCAACCAACGGCTATTGTTAATGAAATGCGTGATGCTTTGATCGATACTTACAGTTAAACTTCACGAATATTTTACAGTTTCATTCAATCTACACATAATATATATAGCCTAAATGAAAGCAACAAACAAATACATAAATTTTTGTATTAAATGTACCTAGTTGTTCGTTTCTGTTAAACCTTGATTTACGTTTGAGGCTTCTAATAAATGTCACCTTTTCAACGAATTCAATTTTGATAAGTATTATGTATGGTATTCACTGGATCACCACCCCATAATATAATAGCAGAGAGGATGGAAAGAGATGGGGTTAGGGGGTTTGGGGAAATTCATATTTGGAGGTAGATATTCATGCTACTTGGTGGGGAAATTGTCACAGATGAGGCGAATCTGCAACTATGTGATATTTTATTAGTTCAGCGGAAATCTGAGCCCAATTTTCAATTTTCGCCAGTACTTGGGTCGAAGGTATAATTTTTTCTAGTATTTACCTTCTAGCGGTGGCCATATCCATTACTTTGCACTTAAACAGTTACTTTGGTAGTCTTATAATATGGGTGCCCAGCAATCTAGACAAGAGCCTCTTATCTTCTACGGGGAATCAGATGTCGCTCTTAAAGTAACCAACTAGTTTTTTAAACTCTATCAATCCATTGATTGGTCTGACTTCCTTGTTTTGTAGTTTTCTCATGATTTTGTTAGCCAACTCCAACGCAATAGCCATGTTAGTTCCTTCAGCCTTGTTGTTAACCAATACGTTTAAACCGGTTCTCATCTTTTGTGATATTCAATAGCCCTTAAACAGTCCTAACAATCACAAGGCCGATTCCTTGAGCCCTGCTGAAGTCGACCAAATCGTAGAAAAACGCGTCTCCCAAGAGTTAAAGAAGATCCGTTCTAGTTTAGCTGTTGAACAAGAGAAGAAACGTCCTAGTACGAAAGTCATCGAGCAGGATTTGGAGAGATTAGCAGAAAAGAACAAAGCGTGAGTGTACTTTGAAATAGTTGACTATTTCAATTGGACTCACAATAGCTTTTTGATATTATAGTAGGAGCGAAAAGCCCCTTGCTCCCGAAATTGAAGAAAGACAGAGCAACTTGATTTCTTGTTATAAGTAAGTTAAGTTTCAAGTGCATGTATTACAACAAACCTATATTATGAAAGACTTTGATTACTAAAACCTGATTCAT
>JNET01027054.1:0-18645 GCA_000697455.1 Basidiobolus heterosporus B8920 | reverse complement strand
ATCACAAATCTCCGATGACTTATTCGATCAGTATGGCTGGGGTGAAGTTGTTCCTGATGGCTTTGGCCTGGCCTACATGATCCGTGAAAGATCCTTACACTTCAACTGTACTGGCCTCAAGAACATGCAGCCGAAGAAACTCTTGAAACTCATCGAAGAAGCATTAGTTGAAACTCGAGAGTTATGTACCCAATTTCTTGTTCCTTTGCCAACAACGAAGAAAAATGGCATCGCAGCTATAGGTGGCAGGAAGCTCTCTGACAGTATCCAGAGCAAAGAGAACAATGCCGCAGACCTTGTACCCGTCAATGGGAAAGCAGAGACTGTTCAATCATAACCGGTTTATGCAGCAACTTCATTACCTGAATTCACTCGTACCCTACAACGTATTTGTACATAGATTAACCCAACTTGAATGCTATCCATGGATTACGAAGATTTAATTTAAGAAATAAAGGGAACGTAGCAATGGTCATAGGAAAGATTTACTTTAATCCGAGCAAAATTCTCAACAAAAAGAGAAGATATCCTTTGGGAAATACGATAATTGATTCAAAAACTGAATTAATATTTATAGGAACGAGGACCCAGTAACACAAGTCCTAGGGAAGTACCCTTTCTTATCTGGGTCACGGGATTGATTGTACCCACCTAGCCATTCTTCACCTACCTCTTCAGTGATCACTATCTCATCTCCTGATTGAACCAGCATTTCACTGGGACGTTGTGGCATGTATGGCAGAAGAGCAGTCATCACGAACAGTGGCCCGCCAGAATCCGAGCCTCTAGAAACTGAACTAGAACTAGAGGACCTACGAGCATTTAAGCCTATTCGATGATTTCCATCATCAAAATCCGAGAATCCGATTACCAATGTCTCTACAATTATATGAAGTGATATATCAGTTACAAGTCATTTATGTTTTGACTATGTCTTGGATGATTACCTTCCAAAGCTGAACCACGGACACCAATGGAGCTTTGAGCACTGTATCTGGATGGCTGGGCGAAAGTCGGTGCAAATAGACCATTGATATTACTGCCGCCTGGTGGCGCAGGAGGGGATATTGATCTATTTGTTGAAACAAATGATTGACGTGTAGTGAGAGGAGGAGCTAGCGAAATAACGGACTGGTGCCTGGATGGCATAGGTGAGTTCATTCCTGGTGAGTGAGAGGCAATCTCTGCTACCTCCTTGAGATCGTAGAACCCTAACATGACCTAACATGATGAATGGAAATGAAGTAAAGTTGGTTTGTATTACAAAGTGAACTGACCTTTGGTATCTCTTTTGGATTCCAATCGCAATCTCCTATCTTGGCGACGTTTACTAGCTACACGGTAGCTAACAAACCCACCAATACTCATGACAAGCACAAGGGCACCAACAGAGCCTCCGATAATAGTTGGATAATTCTGTTTACTACTGGAAGTGTTTGTGTTGTCGCCAGTGTCAAGATTCTCAGTAGATGAAAGCTTGGTATTAGTATCAGTTTCCGGAACTGAGGTTGGAGTTTCAGTAAATGGCTCATCAGAGCTGGTAGGTTGATTAACAGGAACGTCATTTTTTGTTGGTTGCTCAGAGGAAACAATATCAGTTGGCACCGAAGACGGAGGAGCGCTGATGGGAGTGGTAAAAGAGGGGGTGAGAGTAACCGGGTTTCCATCTGCGTCCCAAAGAGTATATTTGGAAGGAGTAGGAGTCACGACTACGGAATTCCCGCTCATATCCCATGTAGTGAAGAGAGTTGGGGTGCTGATAAGGGAGCTTCCAGAATCACTCAGCGCGGTCGCAAGAGGCGAAGGGAATGTAAAGGCATTTCCGTCTGCGTCCCATAGAATAGAATCAGTTGGCGTAGAGATCAATTTTCCAGCTTTATTCGAGGCCAAAGGAGTTGGTTGAGCAGAGGTATCACTGTCATTCGAATCTGAATCATTGCTATCGTTGTCTTCGTCAGAATCGTCGCTATCATCATTATCGTCTGCACTAGGGTCGTCTTGATCACGGCCTCTTCGAACTAAATCGGGTTTACACTGGGTATTGAGGCATCTAGAGAGATATTGGTGAAGGTTACTGTAGGGTTCCTATTGGTATTGAAAAACCTACTTACAAGCCACTTCGAACGACTGTACCAGAGGCAGTAGTTTTCGAAAGAATGAAGCAAAAGAGCAAACTTAAGATGAGAAAACTGGGCTTCATATTAAAATAGAGCCAGCTCTATGAAAGAGAATTAGATTGATGAGTGAGACTATTAAAAGGGACGCTGGTTAGATATCCAACAGTTTTATATGAAATGAACTGATAAAACCTAGGAGTCAAATGTGCCTTTGTAATGTTGTGTTCCTATGCAGGCATGCCCACAAACCGGTGAAGAGATGTTTCATATTGCTATAGATGGTAAGATAAGGAATGACTGGTGCCTACTTATGATGAATTGCTCATGGATTAGATGAAGGGATTTTGAAAGGGTTAGTTATGTGTTAGTTATGGGTAAGCTAGGTTCACTACTTGCAACCGCCCGGTAAGTTCCAAAACAACCTTGCCTCCACTCCGCCTCATCCCATGTGATCATTCATAGTAATTGCCTCCACTGCAACTCCATGGTATCTCTGCTGTATTTCATCCCACATGCATCAGTAATAACTCCAAAACCTACTAACAATGAAAATTTCCAGTTGGTTTCATGATCAAATATTATGAATTTATTATCACGGTCGACGCTACGGTGCTCGGCGCACTACGCACTACCCACTACCCACTACCCACTACCCACTATCCACTATCCACCTAAATAATTACTTGCGACTATAAATTCAATTCATCGTGATTCACCTCGATCCACCTGAATTCAGATAAATTCAATGGTTTGGCTGGCGATTTAGTAGGTAATTTGGTAGAACTAAACTCTTTTTTTTTGTTTTTTTTCGAAAATGATCCCAATCTAATGATTTATTGAGTGGGTTGATTTCCCGGTGTAGTGGGAACATCATTGCAAGCAATTGGATACTTTCATGGAGACTGTTACCCAAGTATCAAGCGCCAAAGCAGCCAAGAAAAAAACCAAGGAAAAAATCTTGTCCAAGAAGGTAAAGGCCGATAAGAAGTCTGAAGTTGAGAAGCCTCATAAGAGAAAAGCCTTAGAGGGCCTTGAAAAGTCTCTTAAGAAAAAGAAGCACAACGATGAGGCGCTTCCACCACAATCTACAAAAGAACCTTCTAACAAAGACGTGGCCAAGGTGAAGAAGTCCAAGAAGAATAAAAAGAATAAGAAAGAGAAGGAATCAATTTCCGATCTACCAACGATAAAACAGGAACTTGACACCACTTTGACTAGCACGACTCCTCTGGCAAAACCTTCTTCCTCAAACGAAGCTGAAGTAAATAAATCCAAAAAAGAAAAGAAAGATAAAAAAGACAAGAAAAAGAAAAAGGAAAAGAAACATAAACGGGAGAAAGAAAACCTAGCGACACAAGGAGAAAGTAGCCAGAATAGTTTGGAGGCAAAACCAAAATCTCCAAAAAAAAAGAAATCTCATAAATCGGCTAGCCAAGACAATGTTCCTGCTACTGTTGGTAAGCAAGCTGAGACAAAGAGTCCGATAAAACCTACTTTAGACAAGATCGATGGCAAGCCAAAAGAGAAAATTCCAGAAAGCAACGACCTTGTGTCGACAGAATCGAATACTCAGCCCGCTGCTGTATCGAAGAAGACACCAACTCAACCGGACACTCAACCGCAACAAGAAGCTTCCATAGCGAGACCCGGAGGCAAAAAAGCAGTTGCCATTCCGATCCCAGTCACAGTCTCGCTACCAGCCAAAGCATCCACCCGTCGAAAGAAAGCTACAACGATTGACGTCCCTACTACGAAAAGTGCCACCAAAAAGCGGTACCCACTTACCCCAGCTATCATTCCGGATGATTCTGATGAAGAGTTCACCCCTGAAATGCTAGAAGGTAAGGACGCCAAAGCAAAACCCCCTAAGACGATGAAGCTCCCGGCCATGTGTGGTGGTACCGTATTTGTGGAAGAGACTCCAGAAGAAGCGGCCGAAAGAATTGCAGAGTACGAAGAGTTCAAGCTTAAGCGTCAAGAAGCAGTTGGGTTTACCGGGAGGATTGAGTTTAACGCTGACGGCGTAAGTCTCATCCAGGAAAAGTGGACCGACTCGAAGGAATTCCAGCAACTCGAAGCGTCCGGGTTCGCAGTGAGAAAAGGGAAATTCAGCAAAGAAGAGGATGAGGTTATCACCAAAGCTATTGACAATTATCTTAAGGTATGATCATTTCAGTTAACGTTGGCTAGGAGATAGACTAATGGGAGATGCTGCATTCACTTAGGAACGCGGTGAAGGGGTTGAGCTGATTCAGCGCATCATGTTTGGAGATAAGTCTAAAAAAAGCAAAGACGAGTCGAAGTTATTGTGTCAAGAGATTGGCAAAGTAGTCCCTGACCGACCACTCAACGCAATCTACTTGCGCCTACGTCGTAAATATCACCCAGACAACTATGGCGGGCCATTTACCCCGGAACAAGAAGCCAGACTCCATCAACTGGTCCTCATGTACGGCAAGGATTGGAAAAAGATCGGTGCTATGATCGGGCGAGAACCATCGAGCTGTCGTGATCGTTGGCGTTTCTACAAAATGGTGCCATACAAGACAGGTGCATGGTCCGCAGAAGAAAACGAAAGACTCAAGAAAATCGTCTATAGTATGACAGTGGACAAAGGACGCTCCACGGAGCGAGACATTCCGTGGGAGGTGGTCGCGACGAAGATGGGTGACCGCAGTGGAAGGCAGTGCAGAGTTCACTGGTACGACAGCCTTGATATGCAGTTGAAAGAAGTGCCGAGTGAAAAGGAGGGACTAACCAATACTCGGGAGTTCCTGAAGCGGGTGTATGAGAGCGGGGCTAAGAGTGAATCGGAAATCCAATGGCGAACACTGATTGACGACCAATGGAGTCCCTGGAATCCCAATTTTATGGAACAAACGTGGCGTAAATTAAAGTCACTAATCCCTGAGGTTGAAGCAATGACCTTTGATCAAATACTCCACTACTTAATACGCCAAACCGATAAGCACCTCCAGCAACTGTCGATACAACAAGAGTCCAACTAGAAAAGCCATTTGCCATTTTAAACAAGAATCAAACTAGAAAGTTCATATGACACAATCTCCCTTCAATAAACCATATTTATCCGGTGTAATATACAATACAAAACAATTACAAAACAATTCTACCGGTTCTCCCGCTTTGCTAACAAGTACAAGTGCGGGGATTTATCTATTGTTCTTACAACGTGGTGGATCCTTCGTCTTGCTTGGATGAAGTTTCATCTATTTATTGAAATAGTCAGGATAGTGCATTGGCAGTGGATAGGCAGCAAAGTGGCGAGTGTACCTGTAGAATGGAATAGAATAGGCTAGCGAAGGTATAATAAATGATAATAATAAATATGATAGACAAAGGAGGAATAATCATTGCAACAAAATATACCGAGTGATGTTTCATTTATTTTCACTTCGTCAAGTGACGAAGGTAGTTGTGATTAAGTATCCAACGATTAGGATAAAAGAACAGTCAATAAGAGCATTTACACAGGTCGACATGTATTAGTTGGCGTCTATCCTTTGCTATCAAAAATATGTCGATGTAAGGTCAAGAAAGGGCACAGTGTGTGTCGCTGTTCACTTTCTTTCGCGACGAATTCCCATTACCACCTTCTCTTTGCGACGCTTCTTTTTTTCTGGTCCTGGACTGTTGGTTACATCAGCCATTCTTTGAGCCAATTCAGCATCCCCCATATTGGTATTCTTTTCCACTTCCAATTCACGATCTTGACGCTGCTTTTTCTCACTATCCACTGCAGTTTTCTTTCAAGAAATCTTTAGTATTGATAATAGTCTAGCAACTACAGTCATGTATAACAAACCTCAATTTCTTCGTTGAATGACTGGTAAGATTTGCGACCGACTAGTCCAGTCATGCTAAAGCTAAGATAGCTAGGCTCATATTCTACCTGAAGCTTTCTTTGAAAAGGAGTTGAGGCTGGAATTCACACAAAAGAGAGTTGGGTAGCTTACGGTTTTTCTATGGAGCTGTCTTGGTATTCAACTTTCCAGTGTGATTGTGCGAGTGCTTTTTGCTCTGCTTCTTCCAACCGATCACGAAGTTCGCGTTCTTGTTGTCTTTGCATGAACTATTGGATTCGATGTTTACCTCGTTTCAGAAACAGTGAAAAGAAATATACTCGCTAAAACACGAACCTTCATGTTCAGCAATTTACTCGATAATTCCTTCTTGTGGAGCTCTCGTGTATTCGACATGGTCTTCAAATGATCAAACCTAAGGAAGCTCTGTAGTCTCTTCAATGAATGTTACTAGGCTTGAGTAAACTCGTTGAAAAGAAAATTTCAGATAACCAACTTGATTTTTTTTCCATTTAGTTTAGTGAGATTGTGATTTAACTAATCAATCACAAAAGCACGAAAGCACAAAAGCTCGAATCAATTGAAATATGTTAGGTGTGTACCTAAATGCAATTTCGCTCTATGATATGGTTAAATGTAATAACTGTGGAATCCTTTTTGTTCTGGATGTTTTGTTTATGTGGTTGATTAACCTTAATTGGCTCAATGGAATTACATTCGAGTTGGTCAACAAAGCCGTATACTCAGCTTCGTGAAAGCTTGTAAATAGTAATGGAGAAGCGTCAAGTACCTGAGGTTATTTTGCAATTTGTTCACGCAGCAGAGACCTTAGACCTTCGAGGTAAGTGACGACGGACTGAGATCTTAGTAGGTTACTTCCAACTAATTGTTTACTTATAAGCTTCAGACAACCTTTCGGAGCTTTCCGTTGCTTTGCAGGTAAGGCTTCAACCCAAATGAAAGATAAGCAATGCTAACTTTCTCTTGTCTATCAATAAGAATTTAGTTGTCTCCCTTCAAAGCACCAACACCTTAAACCAGCTTCACTTTCTTGCCAAGTTATCAACAAATCGTTACGCAGAAAGCACTGCCTTTGTGCTGTACGAGTTCATAGACATATTGATTCAAATATTTGAGACCGACTCGGACCAAAACAACATTGTATCCAATGCAATAGTCCTTTTAACGCAGCTCGGTAGGAGTATTGTCCAGGTTATCTAAGTTTCCCAAAAGTCTAACATTTAGTGACTAGGAAATATTCCAAGCCTTCGTCGAGTTATCCACCAAAGGAAAAAGAACATTATTGATATCCTATCTGCTCGGTTACAATCCCCTTCTAATGACAAGATTTGGTTTCTCAAGGTAAGATGGAGGACGAAATCAGAATCAATCTTTTTACGCCACTAACAAGTTACTGCATTCTATCTCGTAGTATGTGGGTGTACTCAAAGCCCTTACGTATGAGACAGCGATACTTTATCCAACACCAGAATCTATCCGACTCATGAAGTTTCTTCGAGATGTAATGTACGTATGGCTGAAACCAACCGCTCATTTATATGTGTATTGGGTTAGGATACTCATCGAATATACACAGAAAAAAGGCAACGGATCAGGAAGTACTAGGAGATACCCTGGCGTTGTTCAGCCACTTGGTTCGATTTACCGAGTCAATCAAAGACAACACAATTGGAACGCCACATATGTCGTCCTTTTACAGACGGTTGATCCAGTCACTCAGTAGCGAAGACCTTTCAATCATTGTTTATTCACTCAATATCCTGTCAGACCTGATCATCAACGACAAACTAGGCGAGATGGTAAGACTTCTAGTGCTTCATCTACACCTAGACTAGTGAGAATTGACATCAACTTGATAGTTATTCAACCGCAACAATATCTCGCAAACCTTTAAATTGATTTTTAACCTGATAACTAATGGCAAGTCGGTGGAGATTGTTCGGCCATCCGTAAGTCTTGTCGCCGCAATCACAACAAGTGGAACCATCAAAGAATATTTAGACAAGTAAGGTTTAGTCGGGCCCAGTTGCTTCATCCGTTCTTCCTAACCGTTGCCTGTTTCCTGATAAAGCTACCAATACTTAGAGGTCTGTCTACGTCGAGTGACAGCGTTGATATCTTCTGGGAGACATCAGCTCGTTTTACCGGTACGATAGCTTGAAAGAATAGCACAATTCCCATAATAGTTTGCTGACAAAATGACTTGATGGTAGGCTCTTGATCTGTTGTCTATTATGGTTCAGAGAGGGATTTCCATTGAGGTTGTGTTTCGAATCATGCATGACTGTGGAGTATTTTCTGCTTGCCTGCAATGGATTCAATGTCGAGTCCGAGAGATCAAGCGAGGAAATTACCTGCAAGATATCGAGTGGCCATATCTGATTGAAGAGATATGCACCTTCTTCAAGGAGATACTCAAGGTAAGGTCACTTCTTTTTTATGCTAATTAGCATACTATACCTGATGTGTCATAAAGGCAGAGTTTGATTCACACTGCAAGCAGAACCAAAGCCAAACTCTAGTCAACATTGATCACGACGACTTGGAGTTGGTGATCACCTCCATACTTGACACCATCGTTGACATATTCGTGGACGGGTATGCGTATTTGGAACACGATCATTTCGTTTACATCCAAATCGCCCCAATGTTCGACCTTGTAAACTATATCCTTTCGCACTTTTCACTGACCGTTTCGACCATCAATCCTTTCTTTACATACATTATTCTTAACCTTTGGATGCCACATCTGGCCGAGATCAACTTGTTACAGAGACACCTGACAGAACGGCTAGATGTTCAAAAGCTGCTTCAAACCATCAGAATATGCTTACCAGAGCAGAATACCCGAGCTCTTACACCTAAGGAGGAGACAACTGTATTTTTTCTTTGGTTGATTGTAAAGTCTGTTGAGCATCAGCAAGCTGGCGGAGTTGTACTTCAAGTAAGCCAAGCAGCAGAGATTCTATTTCACACAAAATGACGTTAAATACTTTCCACCTACATAGGTTCAAGATGTGATCGGGAATCTGATTGATCCGGAAATGACTGCTGATTTACTAGCAGTGGCGATCTCTTGCTCGACTCAAGCTACCATATTAAGATGTGCTTTTGAGATACTTGGCGTGTTGTCATGCCAACAGCAAGTTCAACAAAGGTATCTTGAGAAGTAGATACATGCTTGCGATTAGCACTTTCCTAACAGTACCTTTCCACCTAGATTATGCTCTATCAACGAAAGCCGCTGTCGTAAGAACTCGACCCAAGATGCATCCAAGGTGATCCCATTCCGCGGAACTCGAACTTCTTATACACAAACCCATATTAGCGAAGGTTAGTAGAGGTGTTAGTATACTCATGAGATGCCTCTGAAATAACCACTGTCGTTCCTGTAGATGACATCAAGGCCAGACTCGAAACTGAACTTAATCTAGCTAGGACTGAGATGAGAAAAGAGATTCTGGTAGGCTTATTTTGAATGTAAAGAGACGTGCACGCTACTGATAGTTCATTCACGCTGAAGGCTCGTGATGAGTATTTTGAAGAAGTCAAGCAAGACTATGAAGAGCAATTGACAACATTCCAGGTACTGTTTTATTCCCTATTTCTCCATATCAAGGTGAATGCTCATTTTGTGCAATTACCCGCCAGAATGAAGCGAAGCATCTGAAGGAGCTTTTGGAGGCTAGAACCTTGGCACTCAATCAATCGGAGTCGTTGATATCAGAACTACGAGGGACACATGCACGTATTGAACATGAGGTAGATCGAGTCTTTATTCAGAATGTAGTTGAATATTCATTAACACGAATGCTCGAATGTCTTCCAGGCCACTAGCTACAAAGATAAGGCCACAGAACTTGAGAGAAACTCTAATCAACTTAAAGCAGACCTCACTCGACAAATGGATGAAAATGAACGATTACAAGCTGAGCTGAATAGTACGAAGGAGAAGGTAAGTGATCGATTTAGCAATATTCAGCTTGGTTCACTGACCCAGATTTAAAAACGGATGAACATTCATCTTTAGCTGTCAACAAGCTTTACTGAAAAAGAGAATTTCAAACTTGAGCTTGTCGCATGCCAAGAAGAATACGAAACTCAAAGACAAGAGTAAGTCGCGACATTATATGGGCTCAACCCACTCTCTTGGCAATCATCACTCATTCATTCGTCCTTTACTCGTCAGAATGAAAAAGCTTCAACATGAGATGGAGTGTTTATCCACCAAACTCCAAGAATCCGAAACAAATCTTAGCTCGGCACTGGAACAAAATCGTCAACTCGAACAAGAGAACTCAATGTAAGCCAGAAAAGTCTAGACGTTTTCGATGATTTGTTGTAACTCAAGCCATTTCTTCCCATCTTTTGACAGAAATATGACTAGGTCTTTGGAAGATAAATACCAACTGGATTCACTAAACAATGGTTTGTTGTATCATTCATTGAAGAGTAAAGTTCATTCATTCATGAAATCAATATCAGAGCATGCCGCCCTCCAGGCCAAGTACGAAGAAGAAAGAGAGAGAAACGAGCAAACAAAGAAAGAATTCGAAAGTTACAAAGAGGAGACTATGGCAGAGCGGGCGATTTCCTCAAGAAAACAAAGTGAAATGGAAGAGAAGGTAGAGGAAACGACTAGATCTACTAACTAATCTTTGGTCTATATTAACTGGTATTTCGGATAGCTTGAATATACTCTTGACCAGTTACATTGTCGTTCAAATGAACTCGAAAAGGCGAAATCGGTCATTCGGGAGTTGGAAGAGGAACTGGAGAAGCACGAACACATCGCCTCTATGATGATGAATATGTACAATGGTAAACGGCCTGGTAGCTCCGGTACTGACTCAGGACGAAAGTCTCGTCTGTCTAATGATTAACCATTGATCACCAGAACATATCCACCGACTTCCCAAACGTTCCTTTGTAAATAAATCCCATATCTTGTCTTCTTCCTCTACGGGATCACCAGACTGAAATGAATATGTTTCAAGTGATTGTTTTTATTTAACAACATGTGATTAAAGAAACATCGAGTAGATATGTGTGCAGAAAATTCGAGATGTACGACATTTCGTCTTGTGCTCAGAATCGACTTAGAAGTCACCCACATCATCGTCATCATCATCCATATCTGCTTCTTCAATTTCTTTGGCTAATTCGCGTTCTCTTTCACGAGCAGCTTCTGCGGATTCCAACTCCTTGCGGTGAGCATTCAATGGGAAACGCATGGCCTAAACATCAAGTAGAGTGAGACACAGTGGATACTTTATCAAGGCACCGAGCATAACCATTACCTTAACCGAGTCGTTATGAAGATCAAGACAGAAGCTGATACGTTGATGGAAGGCGTTTTGAGGCTCGTTCGTGGAATAGATGTCTACGTTCTCCTTGGATTTGATGAATCCATTCTCGTGATCAATGGTGGCATCGATAACCCCATCCTTGATGGCCTGTATCGAGTGGGAATGGAGATTAGCATGGCTAGTGAAGAGTTCAACCAATCTCGGTTGAGCCTACCTTGGCAACGATGTATTCAGCATCCTCTTCACTGTCAAGGTGAAGCTTCAGACAGATGTCCCGCAACGAGATACGAGAGTATGAAAGACTAATCATGCGAATGCCAGTCTTGATAACGTTGTGACGAAGTCTAGAACGCCCTTAGTTTAGTCACTGATTCGAACAAAGTGAGAGTCCATAACTCTGCTTACCGAAGAATAAGGGTATAATTCTTGTCAGCACGGAAGACATTTCCGAACTGGGCCAATGTGTCTTGGAACTTGGTCAAATCACCAACGCGGACAGCTGAATACCAGTAAGAAACAGATGATTAGGCTGCGGTCCACGTCATGTTCCTTAGAGACCGAGCTTACCTTGGGTGATGTGAAGATAAGGGATAAGAGCCTTGCGAAGTACGGGCTGTCTGAAGATAGAGCGCTCGGGGATCTCTCCCATCAGTAGCTGTACAATGATGGCCAATTTATGGACCTATCGTGGCATGTACATGGTAAGTAATAGGTCTAATTGCATGTGCGTCGAGGGTGCATAACACTTACGGTTTGTTGGAATCCAGCGGTGATAACGTTCTGAGGGGCCTTACGAATGGCTTGCAAGAGGTGGGCATGGGAGGAGCTATAGTCAAGTTGAAGGGCCTTGATACGTCCTAAGTAGATTGAGGAAGGGTATGAGTTTAGTACGAGACAAATCAAGTCCTAGTTCTGGCCGGTTTAGCTTACCAAGATAGTACATGTATCTAGCGAATTGATTGTTGCCAGCTGACTCGGGGAAAGTGGTCTTGGTGACCAATTTATCTGCTTGATCGTACAAGTTGTAGTGGAAATAGTTTCTCAAAAGAAGGTTAAGGAGGGTTGCCTAAATTTAGAAAGTTAGTTAGTAATGATGCTCGAATGATTTCATTCCAAGCCAAGAATACGAACTTGACAATCATCGTCTCTTCTGAGAGTGGCAGTTCTCTGGGCAGCGAGGAGTTTTCTGGACATTGCATGTTAGCTCAAGCATAGTAACTGGGCCAAATGTAACCTTTCTCTTACGGTCTGATCTCAGCTAGTCTGTCTGTGAGTTCATAGGCTCTGGAGTAGTAGAAGTAAATACGAGCCGCGATCTGATCTAGAGAGCGTCTATTGTAATTATGGACAGCGTCGAGTAGATAGTTGGCAAGTTCAATGCTCTACAAGCCAGCACAATTGTTAGATAGGCGGGTTTATGGGATAGTGGAATGGAATGAACTTTACTTGGTTGTACTCTTTTTGGTCCAAGAGATAAGTGAGGACCAACAGACTGATATACAACTCGATTTCTGGTAGGACTTCAGAAGACTTCACATCGGTGGTATCTACCTCCATGGATTCCGAACTCTAAAATAGGCAGTTAATACAAGACATCAACCAACTGGCGTAAGCCATGTTCTTGAACGACCTACATTCAAATAACTAAGAAGTTTGGATTTCATGGCATGTTCTACGATAAAGAATGAACCGTATAAGTCCAGCGTCCCGTTTCAGTCAACATATCATACTAGCGATAAAACGGGTCTCTTTAGGGACCAGAAAACCACATCATTACCTTTAGGGAATTTAAGTTGGATGGCCTGCTTGATTATGTCCGGAGTGATGCGTCTTCTAAGGGAAGCGGTTATACGAAGAGCTCTAGTAGTGAAACGAGACTCTGTAGTCAAGACAGCCTTTTCCAATAAATAGAAGTTATGCTTCAAATCTAATAAAAGGTTAGATCCAAAGAGTTCTATTTTGATGAGTAGACAAAAATGCGTACCTCCTAATACCAGAGCAGCAGCCTCAGAGGCTTTCTGTTCTTCCGACTTTTCCTCTACCATAGGTACGGTCTGGTCGTCTACAGGTTTTTTAATATCGGTCTCCATGTTGGTCATTTTTGGTTACTGTTGTCTGCACAGATGAGTTACTCTAAGAAACCTATCACGAAATCACTTCTGCCGGTCAGGGGGGTTTACGCAAGTTGGATTTTTCGGTGACGTCTTCGAAAAAAGAACCCTTTTTTTGATTTGAATGCATTTCCATCTCCATTTCCCTGGAAAATTTCAAGTTGTTTCTGAACTAATGATCGATATGACTGGCTAATGAAAATTCCGGATTTTTAGGAAGATTGGTCATTTATTTAGTCAAGCGTGTCTAACTAGTTTCACTCGAGCCTTCATGATCTAACCTCTATTCCTGGGTGAAATGAACGTTGTTTTCATGGTTTTCAGCTCTTTGTTAGTACATGTTCAGCACTGAAGGTATCAAATTATATGTATTCAAGAAAGTAACAACCGAGTGGGTATTCACAAATTGCTGGAGCAGAGTCAGGGTATAGCGTTCCTAAATAAACCTAACCACTCACGTATCAAGGAATGCAAAGTATACTGAAGCTAGACGAAGTTTCTATGCTAAATAATAGGGGGTTGAAAGCTCTCATGACGGTTCGATGAGCCAGAGATTGGAAGCACTGGCATAGCAGTGCTAGGACTGCCTAGTTTCGTTACATGATACTACACTCACATCCGGCTCCTTTGGCGGCAAACAAATCGTTGGCGTTTGTGGAGCCCCAGACCGAGGGTACTAAATAGTCTCTGGTCGTTGTGACGTACTTGATTAACCTATGAACATATGCTAACATTGAGTATAGATATGATAATAATGGTATGGATGAACCACTTACGTGTGACTGGCTTGCGAGGTTGACGCTCGCTGCTGGTCCAGTTGATGCCTCAAGTAGCTGTTGTGCTCGACGATTTTCTTGAGTTTGTGTTCGGACATCAATGTGGACATAGAGGTGGGGGTAGACGTAGGTGGTAGCGTAGATATTGAGAGCATTCCAGTAGGATAATTGATGAAGTAAACAAGAGAAGAGAGAATCAAGGGAATCAGCAACTGAGCTACCAGGTGAGCCCACCACTATACATACAATCTGGCCAAGAATTCAGGGGCAATCTCGAAAAAGGAGTCAGACTTGTAACTGATGTCTTGTTATTCGTGAGTTATATTGAAGGAAAATTAAATCAACCCAAGGGGGACTTATCGGAAGATATCATCCATATCCTGACCTGTATTCTCCTCTGTATTCGCTGTATTCGCTGTACTCACTGTACTCACTGTGCTCTCTCTATCCGCCATTCAATAACCAATTTACGCCGCTCTTTGCACCCCTTAGAGTCGAAGGCAATGGACCCTGTTTGATGCAGTAAATTGTGAAACTAGCCATGCCAACTCCACGATCCACGCTTCCAGAATTAGCCCAGAGTTAGCCCAGAATCAGCCCAGAATTACCACTCATACATCCCCAAATTCATTGGCAATTCATTGGAAATTCATCGCAAAATCACAGCATACTCACCATCAAGGGTTTAATTAATATCGATAGTTCGGATAATAAACAAATTCAAAGTTTCTACATTACTATAACCTAATTGAAAAGAAGTAGACCCATGGCCTTTACAAAACTCCTTCGTCCTTGCTGGACACATGCCAACCGCGCCACAAAGGCCTTGCTTCAACAAAGCCTACGACAGACTACCGGTCAGTTTAGACGAAATCTTCATGCTACTCCAACTGCCCTCGATGCCAACTCAGGTAAGTGAACAATTGAGTGGTATGGTTTGTTCAGCAGTCCAACTAAACCACTTGGGCTTTCGCTTTATTGAAGATCTTGCTGCTTCACTAGAGCAAGCCATCAGCAAGTGCAAGGTGTTACCATCTGGAGATCTCCCAGATTTTCTGGTGGAATTCAAAGAAAAAAGTGCCTTTAAGGTGAAACAGGTTTATGTTCCCCAAGCACCTCAAGTCGAGGACTAAACCTTACGTTGTGTAGATTCGTGATATGCCTGGACAAACCGACGTTATCGTATCGAGAGCTTTCGGAAACGAGAAGTAAGCACTGGTTTCTTTGCTTTACCCAACGAAACTAAGTAATATAACCTTCACACAGGATCAAGCTACATTTTTCCATTGATGACATACAACTAGCTGAACTCTCCAAGAATGCTAAAACCCAGGTAACCATTGTTTATTGATAAACACCGCACAACACCTCAACACACCACTCAACGAACGAACCACTAGGAACGTGAGGTCACCTCGTTTCCAGTGAAATGCATGCTCACCATCACCAAGGGAGAGGAGAATGGGTGCATGATTTTCGAATGCATGGTGGAGGATGGCGAGTTCATGGTGCACCGCATGATCTACCATCCCGAGCCAGAAATCCCCAAGAAATTCAAAGGATACCTTGGACCAGATATGCAGATGTTGGATGATGATTTAAAATCACTGGTTTATCAGTACCTGGAAGAGAGGGACATTGATGAGGTTCTTGCATTGTTTATTCCAAATTATATTGAATACAAAGATCAAAAAGAGCATCTAAAATGGCTCAAGCATTGGAAATCCTTTCTGGAAAAGTCCGAGTGAAATAAACCCGAGTCACGTGACACGTGCCGTATTCAAAGCAGGTGAACTTTTTTTCATTTTTTTTCTTGGAATTCCCCTGATTAACAGCAACAACCCCGGGCTAGTGTAGCGCATAAAGAGCAGCTCGTGGAAGGGCAGAGGGCATCTCTGCACTCTGCGATCACTTCACAAGGTAACTATCTCTATTCGATTCATCCGACACTGAACACAGCACTCGATGATGCTTATCCTTCACAAACGAGGTGTCCTTCTGGGCTTTCTCGGACACTGTGAAGATTGATACATCGTCCGTGCAAGATTATCTCTCATATTTGCCCTGGCACATCACGGATTCTCTGAATCATTACCTACCGATGTGACATTACTTCATCATGAGAACATTCTCAACCTAACTTCCAGATGGCCTTTACTCATTCTTTTCTCTTCATAGGTATTCACTGCGGGTTGTCACTGCGGGTTGTTCATGTAAATAAATAAAATCCCATTTTCATCATCCATCCACGTTTCAATTGTTTTCATGAAACACCACAAGAAACATCATGCACTGAATCACACTACTCGCTCACTCACTCACTCCCTCACTCACACTTCCTCAGCCCACATGAAACCATCATCTGACATGCGCCTACGCGCCACCATTTCCATGGACCACTTTAAAGTAATCATCTGAGCGTAACTGTTGGAAGTAGTCGTCTGAGCTTTCCTAATTTCCACTTCCTAGCCCACGACCATGCTAATTCCTTGGCTATCAACCTTTACGATTCTTGGTATGATCCAAGCGAATGAAGCATTCGTGTATCGAACAGATAACGACGTGTACTCCTTAAACCGAGTATCTCGATGGAGTTCCCTACCAGACTACGGATTCACTTCCATCTCAGCTGGGGTGGATGATTCCGCGTGGGCCGTGTCCAAGGATAATCGTCTGTACCGATTCACTGGCAAGCGTTGGGGATTGATCCCAGGGACCTTACGGGCGGTGGCCAGTCTGGACATGAACACCGCCTGGGGATTGGCCCCCAGTGGGCGGGTGTACCGGTTCTTCAATGGAATCTGGAAAGCTTACCCAGGAAAACTCACCTACATCTCAGTGGCTAAAACCGATGGTTACGTGGAACAAGTAGAACACGTCTGGGGAATCTCCCCGTCCAATTCCATGTGGTATTGTTACTTCCAACCCAGAGTAGATAAATGCTATTGGAAAGTGATGAACAAACCCAATGGATTAAGAGCGTTAGCAGTAGCTTCAGTAGGAGATGGAACGGCGTTTGCATTATTTGATGTACGAGATGCACAAGGATACGTTGTATATCGTTGGAATGGTTCCTCATGGAGTTTAATTGATGAAAGATTTGTATCTTTATCCAATGGATCCAATGGAAAAGTCGTGGGTTTCACTGCGGATGGGACGATACGTGTTTTTTCTTCTGATATCAATGCTTGGTCTACGGTTAATGCCCCAGGAATTCGTCCAAAATATATGACTGTTGGATTGACTTTTTGGTCTCTCACGGATTCCGAAGTCGATGTGACTCCCCAACGATCTACTCTTCCTACTAACAAATCTAACTCGGATTCTAGCTCCAGACCCAATCCCGGATCATCGTATCCCAAGAGACCAAATCAATCTGGTCACGGTGGTAGTAGTAGTAGTAGTAGTAGTGGTGGTGGTGGTAATCCTAGTAACAAAGGTACTTCTGGTACCAAGAATGGAAATTCATCCACCAAACCTAATTCAAAAGAATATTCAAATGGAATTTTCCAAGCACTTAAAAACACCCCACCTATATCCTAAGGGAAATGGGGGATATTCATGAGTGAAGTTTTGAAATCATTCTCAAGTTTTATTCTACTAATAAATCCATTTCTATCATTCATAAGAAATCCATTTCTTTACCTTGTCTATGATGATGTATATCACCCTACATATAGCTTGTCTTGCTTACCTCATGACAAAAGTATAAAAGTCAACTTGACATTGAACATGTTGTGAGATTCCGGGAGTTACTGGAAGTGATTTGGAGAATTAGAAGAATATATGGTTTTCACTTATAGATTTATTAAATGTAAAGTTGGCATTTATACTTTTGTCAAGAAGTAAACAAAGCAATGTGTAGAATACGTTAAGAAAGGTCCCAGGAACATGTGCACAAAGTTTGGGGTTATTTGGACATGTTTGAAAAAGGCAAGTATTTGTTGAAATTCACATAATTTAGCACCTAATTATTCATACTTGATCTCATCCTTATTATATTTACTTAGCAATTTCCTCTCACCCAAAATGTACACCCGGGTTTTACTTAGAATATTTTTCACTAACTTAGAAGTACCCAGAATACTTGACTTTTTAAAACATGTCAAAATGACCCCAATGTTGCACACATGTTCCTAGGACCTTTCTTAACATATTTTACATGTTGCTTTGTTTACTTCTTGACAAAAGTATAAATGCTAACTTTACATTCAATAAATCAACAATTGAAAAGCACATATTCTTCTAACTCTCCAAATCACTTCCAATAACTCCCAGAATCTCACAACAGGTTATGAGCCCCAAGCTTGCACTCTCTGGAATGCCTACTACTGCTATTACTGGAATTCTTCCTCCTGCTGAGAAGTTTGATGGTACCAACTATCAAGTCTGGAGGTGAAAATGAAAATGATGCTGCAAGAAAGAGGTCTTTGGGATATTGTTACAGGAGAAGAAGGACAACATAAAGGAACTCAAGAAGATGCTTTATT
>JNET01027020.1:0-12565 GCA_000697455.1 Basidiobolus heterosporus B8920 | reverse complement strand
AAAATCAGGAAAATTACCAGCTGCAGCTTTCCGAGTAGACAGTGAGCGGGTAACTGGTGTGGTTCTTTGTCTTGATGAAAGGGGCGAAAGTGGATGTGTAAAACCTAAAGTGGTATGAGGTCTTGGTGTAGTGGGAGGACGAGTGTTTCTGGTTGGGGTCTTGGGACTGGAGATAGTAGTATGAGAAGGTGGTGGTGCGGATAATTGAGATATAAGTCTATAAAGGTCTTGGGGAGAAAGCTCCAACTCTGCGTTCTTGAGGCAGAATTTTTGTAGTAACTTTTTGGGTTCTGAATCTAAAAGCTCGACCCCTTGTTCACGTTCAAAGAAATCCAGGATGGGAAATAAATCCCGTGCTACTATTGAGCCACGGTTTTCTCGGTCGTATCTGGTAAATATGACTTCCAAGTTTGAGTGCAGAGTTGAAAGTGTACTAGCATGATCAACCTACGGGTAACCGAAATATACAGTAAGTTCAGAGAGGTTAGTCGATAAATATGACAGAGATTTATAGGTGCAAAAGGGTACATAAAACCCATGGAAAGATGCAGATATACAAATGTTGTTAATTGTTACCTTTTTCTTAGGTTCCACGCCAGTATTTTTGGGCCGAGTGGTTGACATTACAAATATTGAACAGTATTTTGTGGGGCTAGTACAGAAAAACCTATAGCCAGAATAAAATTAAAGGGAGGAAATTTGTTTGAGTACATAAAGATACTTACAAGGGTGAAGTAGGGGAAAATGGGAAGAGGTTGCGACTATAGGAGCTGAAGAAGGAGAGAGAAAGTTAAAGCTAACAAAAGGATGAGCTTCAGCTCACTTCGCTGGATCACCAGTAATTAAATCAATGCATCTTATTTAGTTAAGAGTTTCGTTGGTTTACGATCTACATATTAGGATCCTTCAAATCTTTAAATATCGTTCATCCAGTGGTATAGTATAGTGTAGTAGTATAACTGGGAATAGAATGTTTCCCTTATTTCTCCTCGCAACTGGCAGTGTTAATATGTGGCAGTTCGGGCTATATTTACTCATGAGGTTTATATATAGTCTGATAGGAACTGGTTTATATGCTACATTGATTAATTGCTGTATGTACCAATATAATATACATACACTAGACATTATTAAATGATGAATTTGAGTCATGCTCCATGTCTCGAATGTATGTTTCGTTTCTCCAGAGAAACACACGAATTGGATCCTCAGAAAGACCAATGTTGGAGATGGCTTCTATATTGATACGAAATTGCTTTTTGGTAACACAAACTTCCCCAAAAGCTGTTTTTTACTGTTTATTACACTCTCCGTTCTGCCTAACATCGCTTCAAACAAATGCGAATGAAGATCCTGATTAAATGCTGCTAAATGCTGACAAGTACTGCTAATCAGACAAACATCAAACCTTGAGATAAGCAACATGCTTAGCGTTCTATATCTAGTAGCACGAAGTTGTTGGATTCGACCGAAACGCCTTTTCATATCAAGTATTATTTACCATATCAGTTTACATCTGTTATCTCCGTGCCTGGCTAAAATAGATGCTTTTTCTAACGAGACGGTTAATTTACCGGATTTTCAACACGCATTTATCCAACTGATTATTTGTTTAATCTTCCTTTTATTCTTTGTGTTTACTGTCAAATTGGGACTACTAATATCCGCTACTCCGTTTGCATATTTTAGCAGTTTTGAGAAGAGAATAGCGTGGTTTAGTTATATCACAAAGTGCCAACGAATACACTTCAACTTCTGCATAGATTATTCAAACATACAAGTTCGACTACCGTGTTTTGTAAGTCGAAAAACAAACGAATTTACTCTTTTCTGGCTGGAAATCAGCAAACCTCCACCCAACTATACTTTTTCAAACCTAGTTTCAGTTGCGTCTCCCAAAAGAAAGAGGCCCGAAAGTCATGTTTACACTTCCCACACCTTGTGAAAGTTCTCATTTTTGGGAGGATATATTAAGTAATGAATATTTTGTCGCTCAACGCGCTTTGGGTTCTAGTAATTCCTTGTTCAAAAATGTTATAGGAACCATTCAGAATGTGTAAGTTCTTGGATTCCTTATACCACCCTTTATAACTGATGATTGAACAATCTCCATTCTCTCTCTCTCTCTCTCTATATATATATATGATACCACGCAGTTTGGACACGAAACAAGCACCTTTCCGTATATTATTTCGACCAAACAAGAATGGCGAGGGAATGCATCTAATTGCCGAATCGGATACTCGTGAGGGAATCGAGAAGCCTTGGAAATGGCTTGAAGGTAGATCAATATGTTTTATGACCTAAGAACGCATCATAGTTAATCATTTTCTCGGCATACGATAGATCACCTGGTGAAAGAATTGCAGGCGTTAGACGATCCCCTCGAGAGGGAAACTTTTGTGTTAACAAAAATCAATTCATTAGTATCTAGTTTAGATGCTGGAGAAGATTCAATTAATGATGAAAAACTGAGAGCTGCTACAAGAGCTTTTAGACAAACCTTTAATTTGCCAACAAGTGAGAGAGTGGTAAATTTTTATTCTTGCGGATATCATCGCAACATCATAATCAACCAAGGCTGGATGTACATAAGCGAACACTATTTATGTTTCTACTCATTCATTCTGGGCACCGAAACCAAAATCCAAATTGCCCTAAGAGAGATCGAAAGCCTACACAAAGAGTCATCCAAGAGAGGGTTACTAGCCGACGCAGTAAAAGTCATTACTCGAGATAAAACAGAGGTAGACGATGAAACATTCTTGTATATGATACTTTATATTCGAAGAACTAACAACTTTTCTATTACTACAGTACTTTTTCTCCAACCTATTCCGTCGTGATGAAGTAAGTTGCAGTTACTTTGTATGACAATGATACCAAACGATTAAGAGCCGCTTGTTGACTAAAACGTTTTATAGACGTACGATCTCTTGGTTCAGTTAACAAATCTGTCAATGCAAAAGTTATTACAAAACTCAGCGATGGATTTTGCTCCAGGCTCGTCGTTAGATGCACACGGTGCAGCCGAGTCACTTTATGACTCTTCGGATATTACTCAAGGAACTAATTCTTCAAGCCACAATATACAATCCCGTTTCCAAAAGATCTCATTAAAGGAGGATCTTAAGCAACAAAAGCAAAACAGCGTATTCCAAACGACTTTTCATCTTCCATCGTCAGAACACTTGGTTGTTGAAGCGGACGCCATCCTTTCAGTTCCCAACCGCGAAGAAAAATATCTTGGCAAACTCGGGATATCGGAAACATTCATTACATTTAAATCTACTGATGGGAAGCCATGTTCAACTGCTATTCCACTATTCGTGATTCGCAGAGTAGAAAGAATTAACCCCAAATCGAATTTATGTATTTTGGCCATTACTACGTGGCACCAAATGAGAGTAGTATTTCAAATACAAGGTTCGAGAAAGATTGGCGAAAGCTACTGTACAGCACTCAAAACCAATCTCAAAAATCAAGTCAATGCCATGAAGACTCTTAAACCATTCCTACAAACATGTGTTTCTGAAAGCATCTTGAAAGAAAAAGAAGGCTTCAAATATGGAGGTCTTGGTTTAGAATTCGGGTATCCTGGCGACGCCAGAAAATCAAAGGATAAGGGTAAAAACAAATACTGGCTAAGCTACCTCAAAGACAATGGACGAAATCTCACACTCCTTCGATTTCCCGATTTTTCACGTCTCGTCAGAATCGGACTTCCGAACAACCTCCGCGGGGAAATATGGGAAATATGTAGTGGGTCCATCTATTTACGATCCATGAATCCAGGCCTCTATCAAAAAATTATCGACGAGAATGCCGGCAAAGTGTCTTTATCAACGGAAGAAATCGAAAAAGATCTAAACCGATCCTTGCCTGAGTATCCCGCCTATCAAGTCACAGAGGGAATTGACACTCTGAGAAGGGTCTTAACAGCATATTCCTGGAAAGATCCTGCGCTTGGCTATTGTCAAGCCATGAATATAGTAGCGTCTGCCATACTTATTTACATGAGTGAGGAGCAAGCGTTTTGGACTTTGAGCGTTCTTTGTGACCGGCTTCTCCCTGGGTATTATAGCACATCTATGTACGGAGCACTCCTTGATCAATCAATTTTTGAGCACTTGGTTGAACAATATATGCCCATCCTACACGAGCATCTGAAAAAGACTGATATTCAACTGTCGGTTGCATGTTTACCCTGGTTCCTGAGCCTTTTCATTAACACTATGCCTATATCTTTTGCCTTTCGAGTGTTGGATTGCTTTTTCCTGGAAGGCCCACACGTGTTATTTCAGGTTGGCCTTGCCATTATTAAGATCAATGGAGATGAGCTGATGGAGGCAAGCGATGACGGTGCATTTATCCATACACTCAAACATTATTTCACAAAACTAGACGATCCTCTTTACCCAAGAAGTAAAAACCCACGGGCAAAACTATTGACCAAGTTCCATGAGCTTATGTTGGTTGCGTTTAAGGAATTCGCCCATATAAACAATGAATGTATCACTGAGCTGCGCAAATCCCACCAATTTCGGATCGTTCATAACATCGAGAGCTTCACTAAGCGAACGCACATTCGCAATCTCCTTGAAACGTCAAGATTCAACAAGGATGAGCTATCGGTTATCTATGATAAGTTCTATGACGTTCAGTTTTATAGCAACAAGAAACAAAATGAAAAGCCCGACCTTAAAATGGATCTTTGGAATTTTCAAACGTTTCTGGGCACCATTGCCCCTTGGGCTATCATGGAAACTAGCAACGAATCTCAACGCTTACTTAAAGGGCACGGCTCTTTGGTAGTTCAGAAAAAGACAGTTGGAAGTTCGTTTATTGAAAAACTTTTCAAGCACTTTGATAAGACTCGGTGCGGTAGCTTATCTCTTCAGGATGTTGTAAATGGACTTCAAGATATCATGTTTGGCGATCTGATGTCACAGATTCAACTTTTCTTTCACCTGCACGACAGTGACGAAGATGGTCTGTTATCAAAGGAGGATATACTACAGCTATCCGAGAGTTTTCTGTTCCTTTTCCGAAACGAGAAGGATGACCGATACCTTCGAGCCGTTTCCAATCTCCTTCAAAATTCCACACACTATTCGGAATCCTCCATACACTCAGCAAATAGTAGTCCAAAAATTGTGGAAACCGTGGATGGAAACGGAGACATTATCAGTTCAGTCAGTTTACCTGTAGAAATAGAAGATGATGGGATAATAGTGTCATTGCCTACATTCCGCATGATAATCTTAGCTGATGAAACATTGGAGCAATTCTTTGACTATAAATTCGCTGCATCATTCCAACTTACGATGAACTCCAACACTGACAGACAAAAGGGTCTCGGTCGGGAGATCTTTGAATCATTACTTAATGAAGGCTCTAAACTTGCTGATCGTGTATCCCAATTTCCCAAAAGAAGATCAACTCCTCGAAAGAGTACTTCTACCACCGACTTACACGCGACAGAAGGAAATCTGATCGACATCTCAATTCCATCATCCACGTCACCAAAGGACTCTCCTGAAGAGAACGACGACGATGATGATGATTTGATGGCTGTCGACCATCTTCTAAGCCATTTAGATGAACCTCATAAAGAAGAATCGATTGACGACTATGTGTGACCTAGTAGTCCGAAATATCCATACTGCCTAAAGCCTACGTCCACTTGTGTCTTAACCATATATAGAATGGGCGACTTCCTCAAATATGTGTTGATTCTCTACATTAGTTTTTCACCATCGATGTTCAAAAGAGTCATTCGAATAGTAAATAAATTCAGAATGCCTCAAGTAAGGAATGATACGAGTGCTTAAATGGGGGTAGTCTTGTGGCATGATTACTGGGATTTATTACGCCCTAATGTAAGCGTCACGTAGTGTATTTGTACATGTACTCCAAGTTACTCGTATTCACATATATACCATCGCTGGTCATTTTCCTTAGCGCCTTCGATTATTCAATATCATGTTCTGCTTCGGGCTCTGAGTCGATCACTTCATCGACCCGTTGCAACTTGTGCACTTCCTCCTCCCTTTCCAAGGCACGAGATCTTTTACGTGCTGCCAGTCTAGCCAGAGCACGTTCACGGTTCTCTCGAATACGACGCAGCTGATCTACTTCGATATCACCATTTGAGCCGGTCAATTGCACACCATCGTCCACATCATCAACATGAGAGGGTGTATCCTCTTCTGGGGGAGTATTTGTAGTCGCTGCGTTGTCACCGAAGTTCCAATCAGTAAGAGTATCAGGGCTGTATATACAAGTTAATCACAATATCTACCAGATAAAATGAATAAGCCTTACCGATTACTATCGATCTGGATTTGCACGGCTATCATTACCAGGAATAAGTAAGCTCATATTTCAATAGACAAGTGGATTTTGAAAACATACCAGGAGCTATGCTACGATTAGCAAGTTCTGTTTTGATTAGTTCTTCCCGAAAAACCTTTGAAAGTTCGTTAATTCGATACAACTGACACTGAGTCACTTTGGGGGAAAAACCTTAAGCCTCCTTTCTGAACATAGGCTTTCGATCTTCTTGATGGCATCTGGAAACCGCATTTTGGGGAACAATTGATGACACCAGAGCTGGTAAAAGTCCAGTAGGTGTCGAAGGTCTTCAAACTATTGGCATTTGTTGTTAACACTTGCGTATGTATAAAGTTTAGAGATAACCTAAGAAAAGCTTACTTCTTGACCCTTTCCCTTGAACTTGAGTTTGGGACCCTTCTCCTTTATATACATCAGGCCATTGGGTTGAAGTAAACTACACAAGGGGAAACAACGAAGGTTAACCAACTTTACTTTGTCTTCTTCTATAGGTAGTATGACTTGGTGTACCGATTCGCATCCAATTTAGGTTGCGGCTCTCTCCTCTGACGCGTTTTGACTTTATCAAGGTTCTCGGCGGACAGTGAACTGGTGGGAATAGTTTGGTCGTGGTTTTGGCCGCTAGGCCCTTCGTCTTCGGAACTAGCTTCCAAAGGGATGGCGGGGATTTTTTTACCGTTTTCGGGGTCTAGTTCATATTCAAACATGATGTCGGTACAAGGGTAATGGCTTCTGTATCATTCTACCCAACAGCAAAATCTATTGTGGATGTTTGTTTATTTTCCGTGGTTGATTGGCGTGTGAAGATTGAGCGTGATCTCTCGTAAATTGGGGAGATTCACACACGTTTACACACTCTTACACGCTTAATCACGTATCTACGCACATACTCTGCTATTTGCCAGAAATAGCGTTGATTGACCAGTTAAAAATATCTGACGCCTTGCTAATAATATATTCAAGGAATGTTCTTGCTAAAAAGGGTATTCGCGAGACTTGGTCGCATTTTGGAAAGCTTCTGACGGGTTGCAATTGGACGGCCCTAACCCTTGAAAGCCATCCCATTCTTTGGTAAATCGATTTAATTAAATCTTGGCTTCCGTCGAGGTTCCCTTTTGGAATTTATTTCTTGAAATTTTACTTCCCTTCTTTGGTCATTACCATATTATCCCAATCTCCCTTTTTTTCAGAGCAAGGCGATATTGTTATCCAGGAATTTTTATCTCGGTTGACTCTCTCCCTTTCGCTTTATTAAACTATTGTATGTTCCGACTTCTGCTCTTCCTAATCCTCGGCATAAGCGCCATCGTTCACGGGGCTGAACCTACCACCGATGTTTCCAGTGAGGGTAAAGATTCTCTCGTCCCAATTGACGCGATTCATATTCATGCTAACTATTTTCCAGCAAGGTATGTCGATTCCCAGTGCGGTCCAAATATTTACTGCTTGCCTAAAGAAGGGGATTTATGGCTTCCTCACCAGAGCGAGTTTGTCAGATGGAATCGGAAATACCCCACGTTTGCAGTGGCAGGCTTAGTCAATATATCGCTATATAATACAGAGGCGGTTGCACCAGTGGCCAAGTGGCCGCTCTACCCGAACGAAGGATTAATGACTATCAACGATATACCCGACAGTTGGTTTATAAACGTCGACCCTACCATCTCTCCAGCTGCCAACATAACCCAAAAGTTCTATTTTATCATTTCTTCTCCTCATAATCCTACAGTCTTGAATACACCAGGCCCCACCTTTTTCATCGAAAGTATGTCACTCTAAACTATAGTAGTATATATGCATTTGCCGAATATGAATTAACCTCCTTGTTTTTCGCGTTGAAGGAGTACCAATTTTTCCTACAAGCACAAGTATCACTCCTACAAGCACAGTGATTTCTACGTCATCCACCGTTACACACAGCACTGCGATTTTCACAATTCATATTACTCCCTCTACCCACAGTCCTACCAGTATCGTATCTTCTGGTGCGCCATTCGCACAAAACACGAGCTCTTCCAGTCTCTCAGCGGGAGCGATCATTGGGATTGCCATTGGCAGTGTAGCGGGAGTTACCATTGTTGCTTTATATCCTTTTTACTATCTGAACTTTATATGGATCGTAGTAGATTTCCTCTTCAATCATCCTTAACTCTCTTTTTCGTACTCTAGTCATTTTCTGGAGACGTAGACGCAGAAATCATCCACCCAATGATCAAGCCGAGTCAGAGAACGGTGCAGGGTCAACACTTGATAATGCTCTTATCTCGGCCCCGATTACAGCAGACCCCGTAAGGGAGACCCACGTTCATGCTGAAGCGGATTCCTTGCCGCAAATGTCGGAAGCTTTGGCTTCCTCCCGACGAAATTCCTTGAGACTCACGGTCAAGGGGGCACAAGAACTTGCCCACGCGTACCGAAAGATGCTCACCAACCAAGAGGCTGTCGAAGAAAGTGACTCATCCAATCCTCAACGAAGTCTATACAGTGACGAATTACTCCGTCGCGAGTTGGCTGCGGACGGTCATGGGGTGAAATATGTTTCCACCGCCCCAGCGATCGTGGTGGTTGGAGAAGACCAGAAGAGTCTTCGTAGTATGACTGCAGATACTTCAGATTCCGGTGAAATTTCTTAAAATTCTTGGTGATCTACACGTTTTTGCATGTTTATTTAAATGAACTCATATACCCACTTCCTCCGTCTAGTCCTTTTTCATCCCCTGGGAACATAGAAATGTATAATCCTTTTTTTTTGCTTTACCCCTTTTATTCCCCTTCCCTTTCACCCCACCCTTACCCTCTCTGCTCTCATCTTCCCTTTTCGTTCCCAGTCATCAATAACGTTCCTATTAATCTCATCCACATTCCCACTTCATTCTCATCCTCATTTCCTTTCTTCATAGTTGAAGAATAATGTAAGTAGTGTTCTTTCTATTGAAGAATTTTGCATAATAAATGATATCCTAGATACACAATACAAGCAGTAATATGAGGTCACTCCCTATTAAGTGACAAGTGCCAAAAAAGACAATCACTTTTGAAATTAGTTTACCATTAAATATTCATTAAGAAATCAGTTAGGGCAGAGCAATTTACACAGTAGTATACCCTCAGAAGTATGGTTGTCCATGAATTTAGTGTGGTTAGTTAAGCTTGTTGAAATTTACATAATTCAGCATCTAATTATTCATACTTGCTCTCACTTTTATTATATTTACTTAGCAATTTCCTCTCACCCAAAATTCACACTTGGGTTTTACTTGGAATATCTTTCATTAACTTAGAAGTACCCAGAATAATTGGCTTTCTCATGTTGAAATTCACATAATCTAGCACCTAATTATTCATACTTGATCTCATCCTTATTATATTTACTTAACAATTTCCTTTCACCCAAAATTCACACTCAGGTTTTACTAGGAATATTTTTCACTAACTTAGAAGTACCCAGAATACTTGACTCTTTCAAACATGTCCAAATGACCCTAAACTTTGCACACATGCTCCTGGGACCTTCCTTAACATGTTCTACATGTTAGTTTGTTTACTTCTTGACAAAAGTATAAATGCAAACTTTGCATTCAATAAATCTACAAGTGAAAACCACACATTCTTCTAATTCTCCAAATCACTTCCAATAACTCCCAGAATCTCACAACAGCTTATGAGCCCTAAGCTTGCACTCTCTGGAATGTCTACTACTGCTATTACTGGCGCTCTTCCTCCTGCTGAAAAGTTTGATGGTACCAACTATCAAGTCTGGAAGGTGAAAATGAAAATGATGCTGCAAGAAAGAGGTCTTTAAGATACTGTTACAGGAGAAGAAGGACAACATACAGCAACTCAAGAAGATGCTTTATTGTACTTAAAGAAGGAGCAAAGTGCCTTTAACTGAATTTGTCTTAATGTTAAAGATAAATTATCCAATGTGCAAGATCCAAAACTGCCAAGAATGCCTGGAAAGCCTTAGTAGACACCTACCAAGCTAGTTCTGCTGCTAATAAGATGTACTTGAGAAGAAAATTTTTTAACACCAAGATGCATGCTGGAGAAGACACAAAATCTTTGATAAACAGAATCACAACTTTAGTTGATGAAATGGAATACATTGGGGTATCTACCACAGATGAAGATATCATAGTTACACTCCTGAATAGCCTGCCTGACAAGTTTCAGAGCCTGGTAATGGCCCAGAGTTCAGAACTGAAGATTTGACCTTAAATTATGTGTATGGAAGATTGCTAGATGAAGATTTGTGGAAATCAGTTACTTGCCAAAAAGGATATGAGAATGCTCTATTAAGCAATGGAAGACCTTCCTATAAGGGTACTAAACACTATAAGAAGAAAAGTAACATATACCGTAATTACTGTAAAAGGACTGGCCATTGAAGTAAAGATTTCTGGAAAAGATTAGCAAAAGAAGGAAAGAAGGCTGAATCTGGAAATGCTGTTTCAACTGGTGACAAACTATTTATATCTGCACTATCTATGACCACAAAGAAGGATTCTCAGACATGGTTTATTGATTCTGCAGCTTCCCAACACTTCACAAATCAAAAAGATTGGTTTATTCAATATGAAGAAATAGCAATTAGAAGGGTTTTCATGGGAGATGACCGAACATTAGATGCTATTGGAATGGGAACAATTCAGGTGAAACTAAATGGAGCTTCTGAGGAGAAAGTGTTGACCTTCAAGGAGGTATTAGATGTCCTGATATTGCCAAGAATTTACTATCAGTCAGCAAGGCCACTGTGGAGGGATTAAAGTTCAATTTTGATGAATCAGGATGCACAATCACTGATAAAATCGGAACTTATTCAGCCTCTAGACAAAAGGAGATGAACTTATACAAACTTGCCTATACTCCTGCTAAGTCCCAGGCAAATATAAGTCATTCAAATCAGGAATATGCTTAATTATGGCATAAAAGATTTGGACATATTGGATTTGTTTATTTGCTGAAGATGATCAAAAATCACCTAATTTCTGGAGTCAATTTTGATCCCCCAACCAATTTGGACCTCTGTGAAGGCTGTGTATATGGGAAACAAGCCAGACAACCATTCAAGAGCTCTGGAATAATCAAATCTATGAAAAAATTGGATCTAATTCACTCAGATCTGTGTGGACCTATGCAAAATTTATCTTTAGGCGGAAAAAGATATTTAATCACCTTTATTGATGACTAACAAGATATACCTAAATCTACTTTATGAAAAGAAAGGAAGAAACAATCTCTGTCTTTAGAGACTTCAAAGCCCTTGTGGAAACAGAAACTGGTGCCAAAATCAAGAAAATATGTACAGATAATGCCCTTTGAAAATTAATTTCGTCAAATCCGGATCTGATCTGGATCTAATTTGTGTGATCCCGCCATAAAATTGTTAGGTCACCGGCTAGTTGTTAATTATTAGGTGAGCTGCTGGTTTTTTGACGGTTTTATGACGGTATTCATGTGGTATTCATCCAGCAGCCATAAGTCTATTAATTTTATTATTACGGTGCCATCCTGTCACATTCATATTGCGGTATTCCTGTGTTTTGCATTCAAATATTTTTATTTATTTAGTATTCCACTGTTCCACCTTTCTCCTGCCTATTATTCCACTCATAATGAGGGTCAAAAAATACTAAATATTTGCTCTTGCTCACCTCTACATATGCACAAATTTGATTCAACGGGCAAAATTCAACTACATCTACATACTTCCCTTCCATACGCACATTGGCAAAATTACTATACATGCTGTATTGTTTATAACACATGCACTTTGCTAGTAAATGGTACCTTGTGCTGGTGGAAACCATGATGAGTTGTTGTACTTGCACAAACACTTGCTGTGTATTCAGCCAAGATATGCCTCTTGATATTTGAATATTGGTTTGGTTACTATATTGCTTACTATGATTAGAAAATACTATACCACGTCCAAAGCTAAACAGTTGGATGTTCTCCCAAGTTATTTCTGCAAGATATTGTTGAATTCTCCCTATAGTATAATAAGAATAAAGTTAGTGCGGTGCAATTTACAAAGAAATATGACCTCAGAATTACAAGTTGTCCATGGATTTAGTGCGGTCAGTTGAGCTCTTCCAACCACCCAAGAAAGCCCATGGATGCAACAATATGATACTCCTGCTGCTTTTCCTCTCCTAGGTATTTGGTCCATGCTCCATGTGGTAGTATCTATCACCAATTTTGCTGT
>JNET01026939.1:0-21702 GCA_000697455.1 Basidiobolus heterosporus B8920 | reverse complement strand
TACTTGAGTGCACTTCAATGTTCATGTTGAAGAAAAGAACACCCTTGTCTCATAGGTGTGATATATATTGATGATGTGTATAGTGTGACAAATCTGAGACTGTCTTAGAAATGTCTTATCAATAGATTAATATCGCAACATATTTGGAAATCATATGCGTTTTATTGGACATATATGAACAATGCAGTGTACATCCCTGGTTGGGATATGATATCCTGCATATGACCAATGCCATACAAACGCAAGAAATCTAGTAAACAGCCACCATCACCTAACCCTACACCCATAAGAAAGAAAGAGCAGTCAAAGGGTGTGGGTAATGGAAAGGTGCCATTGAAGAAAGGTGATGAGACCTCCAGGGTGCAATTCCCAATCCATGATACAGACCTTACAATAATGCATATACCAGAGGAAGAGACACCTAAAAGATCAGTGGTGATCATGGATCTGGAAAAAAATCTGCCGATTTTCTGCTGGTATTCTGGCTGCAATATCTCATAGGGAACCTTCAGTCTCACTCTTGACCAGCAAAGCAGATTATGGCTGCCTGTGAAGCTACCAAAGAGGTCATGTGCTTAATAAAGCTGTTGAATGACTCAGGCTTTATTCAGAACTCACCAGTAATTATATGGCTGGATAATCAAAGTTGTATTCAATTAGCTAGAAATCCAACATTTCATGCAAGAAGTAAGCACATAGATATTCAGCACTACTTGATTACAGAAGTTATAGAGAATAAGTTAGTAGACATGGCTTATTGTCCAACTGAACAAATGGTTGACATTCTAACTAAACCATTAGTTAGAGAGAAATTTGTATATTAAGAAGTTTCTTAGGATTAGTGTGTATGATTACTTGGTTAAGTGGGAGTGTTGAAATTCACATATTTGACACCTAATTACTCATACTTAATCTTACCCTATTATATCTACTTAACAACTTCCTCTCACTCAAAACTCACACTTGGGTTTTACTTAGAATATTTTCACTAACTTTGAAGTACTAAGAATACTTGACATTCTCAATCATGTCCAAATAGCCCCAAATTTACACACATGCTCCTGGGGCCTTTCTTAGCACATTCTACATGTTGCTTTGTTTACATTGTGACAAAAGTATAAAAGTCAACTTTACATTCAATGAATCTACAAGTGAAAGCCGCATATTCTTCTAGTTCACCAAATCATTTCCAATAACTCCCAGAATCTCACAACAAAGGGGAAGATGCACAGGCACTGGACTAACTTTAAGAGGTTCTTGAGTATCCTGAGATGGTGTTTTAGCAGAACATGCATTTCAAAGTCAAAATCAACCAGCTAGGATTTGCAACATAAACATACATACATTGTTGAGTTAATGAAAAACTGGGTACTCTTGTATTAGCTGAAGCATCTAGAGTATTCTCTTGAAGCCTGCTGGAGTAGTACAGTACCTTTTTTGCTAGTTCAAGCAGAAAGTGTTGGTATTTTTCTTTATTACAAAAAGTCATCATGCAGAAGTGCAATAATTTCTTCTTGATATCTATAGTCACTTGTATTATCACTACTCTCAAATGCAACAAGCTTTAGCTCATTTGCACATATTTATGATTTCTCATATGCCGGTATTTGTATATAACTGTACCTAAATCAAAGTGACCTGAAATGTTTTCAAACATGATAAGCATATCATAGTACAAGATGCAAGCTATGTATATAGTTACCACAGTACCTGAGTGCTAAGTTTACTTAGGTTCAGCAATATTGGTATCTACTCAGCATATCTATATACCTTGTCTGAATATAATTACCTTAGATACTCAAATGTTACTTGTTCACACCATAACAATGGCAGAAGACCCCCCCCCACCTGTTGCACTTTTCACTATTGGGATTGAGCAATACTTAGGATATTAAAAAGCAGCTAATTACTGAACTTTGTACTTCCAAGCCTGAGTGAATGCCAGCTGGTGATGTTGCAAAGCAGGCAGTATGTTCCAGAGGTTAAAATTCACATTACTTAGCACCAGATTGTTGTACATTACTTTGTTAACCTCCTGATAAAAGTGCAAATGCTAATTCTACTTGGTAAGATTATTGGTTGATCCACATGTTTTGTAATATTCCAAGTCATATCTAGTAACCTACAGGACCTGATAATATCTAGTACACCTTGAAGTAGTGCAGTTCTTTTATTTAATCATCAACAAGGGGTGGGGATCACTTTGCCAATGCTAATTGTAGGATCTAAAAGCTTTTAATGTTGGTAAAATCCTAAGATAATAGGTTACAGATCACCCAGGCTATGATTTAATCACTTAACAGATCTAAACTATACGACTTAAGCATAAATAAAGTTGGTACCCTGAACCTTAAATTCCCATCTAGTCTGAATAATTATTCCTATGTGTATTGGAATCTCGATAAGCGATTAATTCAGCGATTAATTCAGCGATTAATTCAGCGATTGGAACTAGAGTCGAGACTGAGAACAAGATTTTTATTGAAATCAGAACCAACAACTTTTCGCACAGATAGTAATGATGAAGAAATTCCCATTTATGGTGAGGGATGGCAGCTGTGCTTGTTTCATTCATACTCTGGGCATTTTCCGTAAATCCCCCTTTAGGCGAGTTGATCGGACCTACAAATAGCCGGCGTGGCAGTGGTTTTAAGGGGAATTGGATTTCTTTCGTGCTGGTCGAGGGAAACACGTCGATTAATCATGGCAAACAAACTAGTTTCTCACCGTTTGATATTGATTGAAGGATGCGACGTGAAGAGTCAGTGATTCAGCTGACATAGAGAGACCTTGTGAAAAAGAAGTTTCAGACAGTCGTCTACTGTTCTGGGAAAACCACGTCCACTGGATATAAATACACGAAATGCGAATGGCCAAATTCAGACCTCACCTTCTCCTCAATCATCTCACATGGGTGCTGAAAATGCCGTTAGCGTTCAAACTGTCACTACCACCCAGAACTATCGTATCGATACGGAAGAGCCTGAATTGAAGTTGACCCCCGTACAAGTTTGTATCAAAAACTTTGCCAAGGGACTTCGGTACAGATATCGGGAATACACTGCCGAATTCTTCAGTACATTTATCATGCTAGTGTTTGGACTAGGCTCCGTGCATACGGCCATGCTTAGTCCAAGCAAAGAGAATTTCTTCAGCATCAATTGGGGATGGGGTTTAGCCCTGACTATGGGCATCTACTGCAATGTTGGTATTTCCGGTTCACACTTGAACCCAGCAATCACGGTTGCTCTTGCAGTTTCCCGAGGATTTCCATGGTCCAAAGTCCCTGGTTATATATTCTCCCAAGTTTTAGGGGCATTCTGTGCGGCTGGTATAGTCTATGGTCTGTACTATCAACCTATCAACCTCCTTGATGGAGGCGTACGTCAAGTCATTGGAGAGAATGCCTCGGCAGCATTCTACGCTGCTTATCCAGAGCCTTTTCTTAATCACGGCAATGCTTTCTTCATCGAATTCATCCTAACTGCTATCATGACGATTATTGTGCTTTCGGCAAACGACCATCGTAATTCTTCTCACTCTGCGATCATTCCCATAGTGATTGGGCTTATGCTAGTCTGTATTGGTGTTACTATTGGTGGGCTAAACGGGTATTCCCTGAATCCTGCTCGTGATTTTGGTCCACGGCTATTCACACTAATTGCTGGGTGGGGAACCGAGACATTCACTGCATACAATGGTTACTTCTGGGTACCTATTGTAGCTCCCATAGTGGGTGCAGTATTTGGTGCCATCTCATTTGATTTCTTCTACTTAATCGAGCCACCCAACACCGACTATTTCTAAGTTGATTCCCCGTGTAAATAGGATTGTTCTAGCTAGGCAAATCCCTGTCATGATAGTGGCCAAGTTATTGATTAAAAAAAATGATGTTCAGTTAGCAATTGTACATTCACAACTCATATCGAAGTCAATTAAATTCCACGGTTTCTTGTTTATTTCAAAAGTACAAACATGGTGGAAACACGCGAATTACTTGGGATGTAGAATCGTGGATAATAATCAGACAGTGGATGTTGGTGTATCTCTAATAATCCATGATCCGCCTGATTCGTTGATAGCGTCGATGATGTAGGACTGAGACACATGTAATCTTCGTGTCCCCTGCAATTTAATCTGATTTCATCCATCCTATAATCAACCCAAGTAGATCTGTTGATTGATGAATTTTGGCATGCAAAAGCCAATCCGGAGAACTGACGAACGTATAGTCAATAGTTCAAAGTTCATAATCGAATTCGTCGATTCCGGATTTTCGGATTCAATTAGTAGATTCAAGAATGTCAATCATTTTCGACTGACTCACCTAAAATCTTTGGTTGCGGAACGTTCATGCTTCTTGGTCTTGCATCTCCTTTATCCTGTTCAATACATGTGGACATGATAACGCACAAAATTGGATATGGTTGTGGTGGTTGGGGTGGTTGGTTACTAGTATATATACCCAGTAGTCTACTTGGATTTTTCTTGTGAACTGGATATATCAATGACTTGGAATTCTTATTACGACCTGGAACGGCATTCTTCTCAAGGGTACACGGTAAGGGTTGTTTTATTAATACTAAGCTTGATTCTGCTGGTTCGGAAATGACCAAATTCATTGTAGAGTATGTTGGGAATAATTCATCTGGCCTATAAAAGTACCGGTATCATTTACGGTAATGAAAATGACCCCTTCAATACCAAGAAATATGACTGATTACTTGAATCTACAGGTGATATTAGTACCAGTCCGCTCTACGTCTTCTCAGGGATATTCACAACTCCGCCATCTGAACAAGATATCTATGGGACTGTGTCTCTTATCGTATGGTCACTGGTCATGGTGATGCTTGTGAAATACGTATTTGTGGTGTTGCGTGCTGATGATCATGGTGAGGGGGGTACATTCGCACTATATTCCTTGCTGTGCAGGTGTGTGCTGACAGAATTCTTGTTTGACATCGGTACTTAAACCATTGATATTCAGGCACCTTGGTATATCCACACAAGTGGATGCCAAGTCTTCTAACCTGGAGCTGAACCATGATGATACGGATGATTCGATCGTGTTGAATCAGAAATCCTTATTTCAGACGAAACCTGGCTTACAAGTATCTTTAAGGGTTCTGGTAATTTTTGGAGCATCTTTGGTAATTGGTGACGGAATTTTGACTCCGGCCGTCTCAGGTAGGTTGAATTCCAGGAAATTGCCTTCCAGATTAATTTGTTTACCATTCGCTATAGTGCTTTCAGCGGTTGAAGGAATCCAGGTGCAGCTTCCGTCGGTTGAACCGCTCACTGTTCCACTCACGTGCACTGTTTTGGTTTGCCTGTTTATGGTACAGCGATGTGGTACTGATCGTATCGCTGCTCTCTTCGCACCCATCATCACACTATGGCTAATAGTGCTAGCTATGATTGGAATCCATAATATTAGCTTCCATTCGGCCATCCTAGAGGCGTTGCTTCCCACACATGCATTCAGCTTCTTAATGAGTAATGGGATACGTGGGTGGCGATGTTTAGGAGGAGTCATTCTGGCCATGACTGGTATGGACACTGATTTAACTATAGCTTCAGTGAATAATAAGTACTACAAATCATTGACAATCTTATTAGGAGTCGAAGCATTGTTTGCGGATCTTGGTCACTTTGATGCCACCTCCATCAGACTCTCAGCAACCTTTATGGTTTTCCCTTCTCTACTTCTCTGTTACTGTGGGCAAGGGGCTCGCTTACTAGTAAACCCAACATTGATTAAGAATGCTTTTTGGATGACTATACCCCAACCATTGTATTGGGGTGTCTTTGTTATGGCAACATTATCGACGGTGGTAGCTTCGCAGGCAATGATTTCAGCCACATTTTCCATTATCAATCAGGCAGTTTCCTTGGACTGCTTTCCCAGGGTCACCATCAAACACACCTCTCAGATCATTCATGGACAGATCTTCATTCCAGAGATAAATTCTCTCTTGATGGTACTAACCATTTCCATCGTGATCATCTTTCAACGCTCGACAAACCTCACAGATGCTTATGGAGTAGCGGTTAGTGTAGACATGTTTATAACCACCTTGTTAGTTATCTTGGTCATGGTCTACGTTTGGAAAGTACGTCCTATCGTATACCTACCTTTCCTCTTGGGATTCGGCATGTTAGATGGGGCGTTTTTAAGTGCAGCTCTGCTCAAACTTACAACTGGCGGATGGTTACCTTTGGCTATGGCTGGAATCATCTCAGGCGTGATGAATCTTTGGTATTGGGGCACTAGTTTGAAAATTCTGTACGCTTTTCAACATAATTTAGCGTTATGTGATTTGCTTCACGAAGATTCTACAAATACATTGTGTCTATCGAGTAACCACCAACCGGTTCAACGGACACCTGGCCTCGCGTTATTCTATAGCGAAGCTGATGTCGGAGTGCCCGCCACACTCACCCGTTTTGTCACATCGTTTTCGGTGGCACCACAGGTTTTAGTGTTCGTGACTATACGTCATGTTTCTATTCCATACGTTTTGCCCAGAGAACGGTATATCCTTACTCGATTATCATTGAGAGGCTTCTATCGATGTGTTGCTAGATATGGATATATGGAGACCGTGGATCCTGGACATCAATTCTCTGATGAAGTGATATCTGAACTTGTACGTTTGACATCGCTTAATCCAGGGTCTTACCAAATGTTCGTCGAGTCCTCTGGTGAAAGGAAACCACAGAATCAAGAACAGGAAAGATTGTTGCGTGCTATTAGCCACGATGTTTTCTTTATTCTTAGTCGACACACGTACTACGCTAAACACGACTCTTCAAAAGTTCGAAGGTGGCTGTTACATCATGCTTATGCCTTTTTGCAGAGTAATAAGAGAGGACCCAAACTTAACACGCTTCCAGCCAAAACTATGGAGTTGGGGATCATGGTAGAATTATAAATAGATTAACGTTGTGCGTAGGTTGGAATGTTCAACCAGTGTCTAGACCATGGTTTTGCACATGGGTTGGGAAGGTGAACGATCCCATTGAATAAACATAATGTTGATGATGTACGAGGGTGCAGTCAGGGTACAATCACATCATCAACCTCAAATACATCCCTCAGGCCCATATCCTTTAGTAAACGAACAGCCAACAGTAGCTGCTCCGAGGTGGGCTTGTAATGGCCACTACTTCTACTGATCCATTTCAGATGCCCCTGGTTGACAAAAACCATCCCGGCAGCGCGCACCCTACCACCAGCCAAAAAGGTGGAGTGATGAAAATAACCTGGGAATTTTCTGGCCATATAGAACCGATTTTCCTGGTCAACCACAAATATCCCCTCCATACCTTTGACAAAGAGTTTGGGTAAATGCACCAGTTGTCCAGAAGCTAGGTAAATCAAACGCCCTTTATGGTCGCAAGTTATCTGGTAACGTAGTCGTTCTTCTGGTTTGAGAAATCTTACTCGACTAAGCTTCCCTTTGAGACGTACGGCCCATAGTCCAGGTAGTCCTCGATATCCTTTGCTTTTGTCTAGCCAAGTGAAAAAGTCATCCTCACTATTGCTTCGCAGCCACTCTTTGTGGAATAGGTGAAGAACGCCACCCCAACGGTGATTCTTATCAACGGCCTCAAGCCAGTAATTCTCACAAAGTGGAGAGGTGGAGTTATTTCCTTCACTCTGAGGCGAGATGGGTAGGTGACTTGAGTCAGTTACACGGAATCGATAGTTGTAAGAAGAAGTATATGTACCTTCCAGATCAGTTCCATATTTTCCAAAACTTTCCCAAACCTTGGGGAGAATTCACCACTCAAAACACCTTTCCTTACTTTCGCCCAACGTTCAAAAGTTGCCGCGGAGGTGACCACAGTTGGCTGGTTACCTTGAACTACAACCCCCTCCACTCCATATCTACTATCCGTGAGGTCTAACGAATTGGACCGCTTTTTTGGGAAAGACTTTCTGCGAAACTCGGAAAAGTTGAGGTTGGGAAGTGACCAGTTCATAACTGTTCAATGTAAAATGTGGTTGGTGCGTGTGGGAATAGGGGGTCCTTACTTATATATCTACTTCACACAAGGACGAATGATATTGAAGAACCGTAGCCACCCTTAAAATAGGGAAACCTCAGCCATGTGCCAAGAGATGGCACATATGGGATACAATGAATTGTTCTGTGAAGACGAATCAATTTACAAACAAAGCCCGTTGTACGACATTCAACATTATATATTATTTAGGGTGGATCTCGGTTTCTATTTCAAATAGCCCAGAAATGAGAACTCACTAGGGGTGGAGAAATGGTTTGTACATGGAATAGAGAATTATCGAACATGGTTTGGAGGACAAGAATGATGTTTGTTATTGTGAGGGATAGCTGGTGTGTAGAAGCCTACTTTAGCATGTGGCCGTTGACTTCACTAGATAGTATCGGTTATGGAACGAGGTCAGGGCTGTGACATCAACCTCCATTAGTTCTTCTTCGGGTTCATCTACATTCAGAGAAATTCAGTGTATGATCTTTCATCAGGAAGGCTTTTAAATACTTACCGCGCTTTGACTGGTGACCAAATAGTTCGTCTTTTCGGTTGAACGCTACCATCATGCGCATGGTACCGGAACTGTTTTGTGCTTCTTGGTCCGAGAAAGAGGATAGCAGACCACTCTCCTCGACAAGACTGAGCTCCCAATAGCATGGATCAAAGCTGGGAATTCGCTTGGGATTAATAACTAAACTGTAGAAATCCTCACAAGTGAATACTTACCTTCGCACTAGACTGGTAAGTAGCTTATCTGTCTCGTTAGAGAAACGTGGAAGATTGATGGTTGCGTACAAAGGTTGCTCGAACTCGAAAGCCTCGGGGTCGCTTAAGAATTGGGTGTAATGGGTGATGGTATCCTGGACAAGAAGTCTTAAGCTCTCGTACGGAACCGCCAGTACGTTGGTTTTAACAAGTGACCAAAGCTCGAGGATTCGATGGAGATACCGCAGTCTGTGCAGTTGGTCTTCGAGAGGGATAGTTGGCTCTAAGAAGGGTTCCTACGAGAAGTCAGGGTAAGCATATTAACACTAAACGCATAGAGCGAACCATAGTCTTACCAAAGTATCCCAAGTGGCAAGGTCATTCCCTATAAAAGTGGTTAGACATGAATAAGAAACATCCACCTCTCACCGCTACATACCTATCAAATGATGACAGTAATCACGCTTTAGTTTGGAGACGCCAACCTCCACCAAACACTCCAATGGCTGTTCAAGCCAGTAATCAAACGAGCGGCTAATTGTTTCTTTTTGTTCTTGATAGTCTGCGGTAATTTGAAGCTTTGATAATTTCAAACAATCTCTTATCAAGTTAGCCAAACTAGAGTGATTTCCCTTGTGTACCAAGGGTTGAAGCTTTCCGGTTTCAAGCTCATCGATAGTAGCTGTCAAGCAGTCTATGATCTCGTCAGTGTTGAGAGCTTCTTGACAGTACTTCCAGAGCTTCTCAGTAAAGTCCAGATCCTTTCTGACGGGGAGTGAATTGAACATTCCTGCCTCTACAGCGATGGTCTCTTCGCTCATGGCTATGCCACCCTCGTTTTTGATGTCATCCAAAAAGTCATCTATTTCAGCGGCTATTCCTTGTCGTCGAACTCTTGATTCCCAAGATGTGCCCTGAGTGCAGCAGTCATACCATTCAATAAGTTGGTTGAGCTCGCGCAACAAAGGTTGGGTGGCAATGTGATTTTCGTAATCCAAGTTGCCGTCTACCGACTTAATAAGTAAAGTGACCAAAGCAGATGTTGGTGGAGCAGCTAACATATTGGCCATTCCTTCCCAAGCTACCTCCATTACAACAGAACTGGTTTCATTCGGGATTTCTTTAGACATGGGCTCCCCCAAAATCTCATATCTAGCGTAGGCTCTGCCTTCGCTTGGTTCGTGGCCTGGGGTGCCTACTAAATCCTGGAAATCTTCAACAATCTCCTCCAAAGTAGGTATAGGTGATTTGGCATCTTCTTTGGATTTTGCCACGGTTCCTTCATCCTTGAGCTGATACAAAAGGAAGTTCGTTTGGTCCTCTTTGACAGTCGCTTCGATTCCAGAATACATTCTCTCTTGAGAGTCAACCGTCTGGAAAGAATAAACAAATACCGCGGGAAGAGGCTTATTGTTTACCTGACCATGGGCTAACGCATACTTTGATAAGTAAAATCTAGCAGCATCCTTAGAGATAGGTGCCATTTTATCTTGTGGCCAGATACAACGTTGGGCATATCTACCAGAAGATAAGTAATTCTCTGCCCCTCCCAAAAAGGCCTTTTTACCCGTAGGCAAAGGACCTACAGCAATTCGATTAATGTTCTCTGTGGCTATTGAGAAAGGTTGACACTCTTCCCCTGCCGCGGTGATCAAGAAGAATGGGCGGGGGCCGAACTGATCTTTCAAAGGATGGTAGACATGTCTAGGAATAAACCAAATAAATGCATCTTCTAGCACAGCAGACACTAAATTCTCGATAGGTTCGGAATTCTCAGACAGTTCTTCCAATAGTTTATAGAAGTCGAGGGTTGACTCTGTGGCAATATCGATATCTGGCATGATGCTAGGCTTGAGGTTGTTGAGTCGTATAATGAACAATGGTCAGAAGGCTTTCTGTAGGAATGTTGTTAGCCAATGTTTTGTTGATATTACAAATAGCTTGTTTTGATGTGATTTTTTTCAGATGAAATGTGTATAGCTTAAGACACTAAGGTATCGCTCAATATAGCTTAGGGTTGTAGCTTAGGGTTGGGCTCAGTATAGCTTATGGATCATGCAATCAATCCTGTAAGCCGCTGTAAATAAACAATAGACTGGAGCTTGTTTCATTCATCCAATCAGGAATCATCTCTGTTTTTGACTAAACCTCCTACCCCCTTCGTCAGAAAATCATTCACTTGGCCTAACTTACAACCCTATTGCAACATGGGAATTCATGGATTAACTAAGGTCATAGCAGATCATGCACCCAATGCTATCAAAAGTTTTGAAATCAAACATTTGTTCGGACGTAAAGTTGCTATCGATGCTTCCATGTCTATATATCAATTTTTGATTGCCGTTAGACAGGACGGTCAGCAGCTTCAAAATGAGGTTGGAGAGACCACAAGGTTGCCGACTATTTACCTATAGCTTATTTGTTGTTCTCTTTCTAACGTTTTTTTAGCCATCTGCTAGGACTGTTTTACAGAACTTTGCGTATGGTTGAACATGGGATCAAGCCTGCTTATGTGTTTGATGGAAAGCCCCCCACCTTGAAATCTGGCGAAGTGCGTTCACTTCTCTATTGCTTTGTATCTACCTCACTAAGTTATTACTGAATTCTAGTTGGCCAAACGTTTGGAGAGAAGAAATGAAGCCAACAAGAACCTTGCCGAGGCACAAGAGGCTGGGGATGCTGCAAACATCGATAAATTCAGTAGACGTACTGTCAAAGTTACTAAAGAGCACAATGATGAGTGCAAGAGGTTACTTAAGTTGATGGGAATCCCATACATTGAAGCACCATGCGAAGCCGAAGCCCAGTGTGCGGCGTTATGTAAGGCAGGAAAGGTAAGAGAGATTGATTACCTTCACCAAGTAGACTGATCTGAGACGAGTACGGATTACCTAGGTTTACGCAGCCGCATCCGAAGATATGGACACATTGACGTTCTCGTCGCCTGTACTCATGAGACATCTGACATTTAGCGAGGCTAGAAAAATGCCGATCGATGAAATTCACTTGGATAAGGTCTTGGAAGGATTGGAACTCACTTACGATCAGGTAGGCTGGCAGTCAAGGAACTCTAGATGCCCATGGCCACTAACCCGCTATCCTCTGCTCTAGTTCATTGATCTTTGCATATTGTTGGGATGTGATTACTGCGATTCCATCAAAGGAATTGGCCCACATCGTGCAGTGAACCTTATCAAACAGCACAAATCCATCGAAAATATCCTCAAAAACCTCGACTCCAAGAAATATCCAACTCCCGATGACTGGCCTTACGAGGCAGCTCGCGAGCTGTTCCGCAATCCTGAAGTTGCCGATCCGAACGAAGCTGAGGTAAACTAGTAACTAGTCACCATCTGACCAAATCAAAGACAGCTGACTCACCCTATTCCTGATGCAGCTCAAATGGGAGAAGCCGGATAGCGAAGGTTTAGTCGAATTCTTGGTGAAAGAGAAGGGATTTAGGTAAGAGCCTGTTGAGATCTACGAGCGATTTTTGTCCGCTAACTGAGGTTGCAGTGAGGATCGCGTAAAGAAAGGAATCGAGAAGTTGGAGAAGAACCTGAAATCTGGTACGCAGGGACGTTTGGATGGTTTTTTCAAGGTCCTGCCCTCCTCTTCACCGAAACGAAAGGTACCGTCCATTTGTTAATGGTCTGAACGCACTTGTCGTAACATCATTTTGTCACTTACAGCCTGCAGAGGATAAGCCAGCCAAAAAGACCGCAAAAAAGGCCAAGACCGGTGGCAAGCCTCGTCGTTAAAGTTCGCTAGTATTGTAGCGATTCTGTACTTCATAGATTTCTCTTACTCTGTTTATACAATTGACCATAGGATTTAGAATAAAGCGCGCTTTTTTCATATAAGAACACCTTCGTAATCGTCCTTAATTTACTACATAAATTACACAAACTTAATCGCCAATTGAATTATCTACTTGTAAGTTGATTATTGGGGCAACGGCCAAATAAAAGATCGAGTTTTCCTTACGTTCAAGTATACTGAAGACCAGTACCACTTTTGGGCAATATGTCAAGACCACAAACTCCCTTGATTGAACCTGAGGAATATTTCCGAACCCATGCAGCACCCCAGGAACTTACTGACAATGAAAAACGTATGGAAATGTTCGTGGCGAAACACCGAGCAGCTGGTCGTAGAATCGCCGTTATTACAGTAATGTGTTCGCCTTGATGCGCTTCTCTCTGCTTGATTTTCTTCCTGAACTTCTTTTATTAGAGCGGTGGAACTACTGTGCCTTTGGAGAACCAAACTGTGCGCTTCATCGATAACTTTAGCGCAGGTACTCGAGGCGCCACTTCTGCTGAATATCCTTTTTACCCTGATTACTCACCAGTTAACCGGCACATCTAGTCCATCTATACCCTCTTTAACCACTATCGGCACATATTTTCTAGAGTTGGGCTACGCAGTCATATTCCTTCACCGTCAATTTAGTCTACAACCCTATAGTAGACACTATACTCACTCCAAAAATTGCTTTTTGGACTATATGGGATTGGGGCCTGACGGACAACTTACCGGTAAGCTTTGACGTTTCTCAAAGTTATTTTCATGGTTTATCTAGCAGTGGCTCACCATTTTTCTTAGTGGATTCGCAGTATAGTCAGACCATGCAGGAGGTATTGGTCAAGTATCAAAAGGTACCGGGAACATCAGCAGACAAGAAGGTTTTCGTCAATATTCAGCTGTCATTAAATCCTATCTAGGCAAAACAAGAAGAAACCCTTCTGATGATCAGCTTTGTGACAGTAACAGATTATCTGTTCCATCTTCGTAGTGCCGCATTCATCGTAGGATCCATGGGAGAGAAGGCATTGTTTTACCTAGCTGCAGCAGTCAGTGATTTTTTCATCCCTGCCGAAAAGATGGTAAGTTGAGCTAAATGGTAGCTTGGCGGTAGGTCTTTAACACTTGTTTGATGGCTAGGTTGAGCACAAGATTCAGTCAAATGGTGGGGGTCTGACCCTCACTATGGAACAAGTTCCTAAAGTCCTCAAGCCGTTAGTCACTAAATGGGCATCGCAGAGCTTCATCATTTCATTTAAGGTAAGATTGGCTTAACTTGACTTTACTACTGCTGGGCATTTGCTGATCTATCTGTCCATCCCCACCCTAGCTCGAGACCGAACCATCGATCTTAACCAAGAAGGCACGGCAAGCGCTCAACCGTTACGGTCACAAGGTTGTGATCGGGAACCTCTTGGCCACGCGTAAACAAATCGTCTGGTTCATTACCAATACCACCTCGGAAGCTGTCTCTCTAACCAACGAGGAGTTGGCACGGGGTGTAGAGATCGAGAGCAAGATCGTGCCTAATTTGATTGAGAGACATGACGCTTTCATCAAATCCTCTGGCAATTCGCTCTCGGTCTCACCCCAATTTTAATCTCTTTAATAAATACTCTTGATAGATCGGATATTTTACCCACGTCCATCGATGTGTGGGGCAAGCTTGATTGTGTATGTGAGAGATAGAAAGCTATTTTTGTCAGGAGCAATGGTTATTTTTAAAGGAGCAAGAAACTTTGGATAAATGAATTCCAAATGATCATTAAAAATAGGCCTCTTTGCGCTCTAAAAATATGTTCCATGTTGATGACATTTGGTATTTAATCTTTACCTCAGGTGAAGTCGGAGAATTTTCAACGACCCTGGGATTTTCTCTTTCCAACCAACTGTAACTTTTTACACATCAGTCGCCTAAAGCTGTTGGTCGGTGGCTTCTATTTATCCCTATCCGATGCACCAGCTCCCTTCTTTATGGCCTGACCAAGGTTATGGTAGAGACCTTCCTAATGCTGGTATTCCTCAAAATCCTATAAGCAGTTCATTCATAAATTCCAATCGACCGCGTTTCGATACACCTACTGCTATCTCCGCACTGCTTTCACTCCAACCTCTAAAGAGCCAGGGAAGCACCGGATTTTCGTCCCTTCAACTGTCACCCATCAGGTTTTCCGGTCCTAGACCCTTAGCAACACTCCATCTTCAACGTAGGTGCTCAGATGAACCATACATATATTCATCGCCTACACGGAAAAGATCGCACAGTCTCACATTCCCCACTACCCCCATCTCCAATAAGAAGAGGGTAACTTTCCATACCATCCCTTTTGTTTCCCATCAATGGGTATACTGACATTTTCCCCAGTCGATCGACGAGTTAGCCGATTCACCGGGTCTGTCCTTCTCTCCTTGGACTGCACCACCGATCTTTGATCGCTCTGGAATGGAACTCTTCTCGCCATTGAGTAGGAAGATGTGGAGTTTCGGTGTACCTCTGGCAAGTTTGAACCCAACCAAGTTAGGACTAGATTCTAGTCAAGATCGAACACCCACCAAAAAGGTGTACGTGCAGAAGGCATGCGTGAATTGCAAGCACTCCCATGTAGCGTGTGATACTAGCAGGCCTTGTCATCGATGTGTGCAATCCGGAAAAAGTGACTCTTGCATCGATGCCCAACGGAAGAAGCGTGGAAGGCCGAGCCTGAAATTAGAAGCAAAGATCTCTAGTGTAAAAAGGCAGCAAGTACCACTCAGTCACCAAACCTCTTTTACAAGTGAGTCCGAGTATGAGGGGATGGAGGTAGAATTATCTAGTAGTCGCACTTCAATTGAGTCCTTGCTCTCTACTACAGAAGATTATAGACTAGCTCGCTACTGTTGATCTCATCGATGTGGCCGAGAACGTACCATTCAGTGATTGATGAAATGTAAGCAAGTGATTCATTTTATTCTACCTACATCATCATTGTATATAAGTGAATGAGCGGATCCTTTGATACCTTTTCTTTTGCCCCTCACCCCTTACCCTTTGCCTTGAGGTTCTACTGATTCCATTAAGTATGTTATGATATCCACGGCTTTCTATTTAATTGATTCCTAGTTCAAATATATTCTGTACTGTAAAGTATTCAATGACAACAGCGTAGAGGCTTAGAAATAAATGGTCATCTTTGAGTGAACCACAAATACCGATCATCACGAACCCTTCCGATCTGCTCACCCACCCTGACACTAGCTACATATCGTGACCCATCTTTGGAGAGAGTGATCTCGGGAATCTTTCCACAGTTAGGGATCCTTTGGTTTCTGTTGCGTAATTCATGCAATCTAGAAGTGTAAAGCCCGTGGGTAGCATAGAAATCGCGCTCTGCATGGTACACTTCCATGAGAACGTATCTTGCTACCCTTTGTGGATCGGGGTTCTCTGGATGTTGGGGACCGATACGGGTCAGCTCGGAAAACTCCACGGTTCCCCAATATTCAGGATTGTCAATGGTGTTTGTGGATGCATCTAGTCCCGCTGACCACACATATTGGAATGGACTAGCCTCGGCCACTGGATCTAAGATTGAAAGTAATCTTCGTTTGTCAAGCATGTTGGGGTTTTCATCAGAAGGCGGGATGGACGAAGGTGGCCAGCCGGCTCTAGGGTTGTATAAGCAAAAAAATAAATGATGGGTAACTAGATTCCTTCATTATGAAGGAATATTACCTCATAAATTGAAAATTTGCAAACGAATTGGTAGGAGTCATAAAGCCGTCCTCTCGTTTTCTACTCTTACGTATCAGGTCTATGGGAATAGCCCACTCAATGGCCCATTGCCCACCTGTCTCTGTGATTGAATTTAGGAAAAATAGAGCGTCCTGCACGATTCTAATTGGTGTACTATTAAACACTCCAAAGGTAATCATGGAAGAAGTATCCCAAGTGCTCATTATGCCACCATCACCTAATGGTTTGTCATATTCTAAAGTGCGGTGAAGACCTAATGGATTCATTTGAACCCTCTTGTACTGATGATTGGTACGACCAAAATCAATAAACATCTCGAAAGTGTTGTCGAAGAGTTCTGGAGGAAATTAGTTACCATTGCCCATCCAACAGCAAGAAAGAAGTTTTGGTACTGGCTTACCTAGTTCCAAAGGTTGGCTACTATTAATAAAAAGAAATGGATGGCTCATCTGCGCGCCGATATATACATTACGATCATCCCAGAGCAACTATCAAACATTGAGTCAGTACCAATCATCGAACGTGAAATGTCGAATGAACTACTGACCTTTGCTCTGGTTTTCATACTTCTGGTCGGCATTATTCCTGATAAGGGATCTAGAATACTAATAAACTCTTCAGTCCATGGGGCATTCTCCCAAACTGCATCGTTCAAACTTCCGTCAATCACTGGCGGCGTTAAAGCTTTAGGTATGGTATAATGCTTTTTGTAGGGTATTTGACAAAATCCTGCCACGACTTCTCCAAGGCTCAGCCATACCATGGGTTCTAGAATATTTACAATCCTCATATACAACCACTGTACAAGAGTTTCATTAGTTGGCTTATATCGGGATAAAAGTGCTATTTCTGACTTACATTTATTGATTAAGAGGCAAATATAATTATGTGTTGTGGAAGAATCTCTGTGTAAAGAATGCCCGTATATATACAGAAACGTCTGGCTTGGATAGGGTAGGGGCGTCGAGGTTCAAAAACAATAAGATTATATAGTGAGTGGGTAGGCGAATAAGCGAGATGTCTTGAGCCTTTGTGACGCAGACTGTTTGCTCGCACATTGAGCATATATTCATGGTGTGCCTGTTGATTTTGCTGCAGATTTCACCGCACTCCACACTTCCCAAATATCAGCATTGTTAGACGGTATCTTGAAGAATATGTGAAACAGTAAACAATAAAGGCCTACGCTAACATTACACTCTACTACGAAATTTTTTCTTTACTTGGCGAAACTCGTTTATTTATGTGTCACAACAGAAATAAGAAGTCACCAATGAGGGAATAGAGTCTACGAAAAGCAAAGAAACTTCTTTAACTCTCATGGCCCATGAGAAAGAAGCAATTGCGTAGATTATTGACCTGCAACGGATAGCAAGGTGATATGTATGCGTTCATTTAAGAAATAAGGCAAGAGGCTTTACCTGGGGCAGGAGCCTCTCTTGGACAAGTGCATCTTTGCTCAACGGGTACATTCTTCATAACTTGGAAAGAAAACAATCGAGTTAGTCTTTACTAGACATAGGTGTAAATGAAAAGCTATAGCATGTGAAGTACCTGAGTCAATGTGCTGACCACAACCCTTCCAGGTGGTTTTTCCACATTTTTCGCACTTTGCTGGGAAACACATTTCGATATAAAATAAGGAAAAAACTTGTTGAGTAGACAAGCAAATTTATATGCGAGGCCAACCCCAATTTCAAATGAATCTTTCATTAATTTCATTTTAACCCAGTTCCAAGTAATATATTAGATCGCAATGTTGCATGTATGATTGCTTTGATAGGACCAAGTCAAGAGATTCCCCAAAAATCGCATCTTACTTGGAACTCGTTTATTTAAACGTTGTACCAAAAACCATCATCACCATTAGAGGTAAAATCTTGAGCTGTTGCAGTCGATGAGGAGAAAGGCCATTATATAGATTATTGACAGATGCGAGTACGGATAGCAATGCGATGTGTGCGTTAATTTAAGCGATAAGACAAGAGTCTTTACTTGCCTCTCTTGGACAAGCACATCTTTGCTCAACGGGTACGTTTCTCATAACTTGGGAAGAGAATATTGGGGTTAGTCTTTGGAAGAATGCCGAGAGAACATATGGATTACCTGCATCAATGTGCTGGCCACAACCCCTCCAGGTGGATTTCCCGCATTTCTTGCACTTGGCTGGCATACACATTTTGATTTCGTCTCAGAAAGTGACTATTTCCTTGGCCAGGCAAGCGGATTTATAGTGGAGAACACTACAAGGCTAACTAATGGATTCTTCTTTGATTCCATTTTAACCAATCCTTATCAATGAACTAGATAGAATACGGCTTGTGTTGCTTTACACTTCCGAATAATTCCTTTTTGGACTTTTTGTGAATTTTCAGGGATTCTCAGGGATTTCAAATGTTGTTCTTTTTGATCGCTTACTAATGCCGTTCGTTGCTGCCTAATTTGGAATGATCGCTTAAAACTTTGTTCAAAGCTGAGAACGTTTCTGTGTTAGTTCTGTGTTAGGTAACTGTCTGTGGGCCCTGAGATAAGGATTTTATTATCAAAATAATGTTATCAGCATGCTGGTAGTGGTAGTGGTAGAGGTAGAGATTGAGGTAGTGCTTGATTGTGCAGATATAACCATATTAACCTCATACGAATCCATTAACCTCATACGAACCCATTAACCTCATACGAACCCATTAACCTCATACGAACCCATTAACCTCATACGAACCCATATTCGATAAATTCTCTGGTGTTCCAAGCCACGATCACCTCCGCGACCCGATCAACTCATTGATCTGGTTCCCTAACCGTTTATAGTCTTGAAGCAATCCTGAGCGTGTATCCAGTAAGTTTGTGTTGAGCCCGAATCGTGGTTGGCACGTACCTTGAATCTCACTAATACACAATTGATCTACCGAACATTCCATATACTTCTGGATAGGTGGTTCCAGCAGGTTGGCCATCTGTGGGCTTAGCGTTTAGATGTCTGGCTTAACACTGGCTGAGAATGGGGAATACCTTTGAAATTCCAGACTTGCTGGCCACTACAGGATTTAGTCTGATCATGGAAAGAGTTAAAGTCTGAGGTTAGGTATCAGATAGGAGGGGAGGCCTTGATCTACCTTGAAGCCATTGCTGCAGCAATCGACTCGTCCAATGGCAGGCCAGATACCGCGGAAAAGCCCTGTTCCTTGGACAAGAATCTACCCACTCTTTTGGTTCATTAACCTGGTTATCTCCCTTTTCAGCACGAAATACCATTAATGCCTCTTACATATTCACCATTCCAGATAATGCCCTAGCTCCTCCACCCATGGCCACCTCAGTCATCACTCTCACACCGTCACCCATATCTGTAGATGCTTTCGTATCTAGATCTTGAGGGGGCGGAGGTTCCCGTTGACCATTTCTAAATTCTCTAGGAGTTGAAAGGGCCGTCGCCATTTGCTGTGCATTTATACCATGAAATTCTACCATAAATTCTATCATTACCTTGAGTCCGCTTGAAAGGTAAGCCCCAATGTAGCCATATCGACATCTTGCAAGAAGGAAGTGACCGCCATCTGCACTCATGTGTTAGTTTGGTCGCACTCGATCGGTTCCACAGAGCATATCACCAACCATATTCGTCAGACAATAAGAGTACTCTTGGGTGGCCTTGAGCGAGTTTCGGTAGCGCTGTATGAATCTTGACATGGGTCAGGCAAATCCACTGCGCCTGGCAGACACTGGGATAAGTCTTACCTTAGGTTAGAGACATAGTTGGGTGGGTTTGACTTGATCACAATGTAGATCAATAGAGGAAGAATAATATCTGCACTTGAAGAAGTGACATCCGAGTCTTCCGCTTGGTGGTACTTGTCCAGTGATGCAGTCTACATGAACAACATTACTATCGCGAATCTGATAAATAATTGGTTGGATAGAGTCCTGTACTATTATGTAATGGCAATTCACCAGCACTTGGATCTTATCAGCAGGCGCTTTGACGCTGTTGATTCGCCGTAATTCTAGGTACCAGTTAGGTTAAGAACTAAACGGGAACTAAACGGGAACTAAACGGGAACTAGACCATACCGAGCCCTGCCTCTTCAACCATCATCATTAAGTGATCATACTCTGCCCCTTGAGCACATATACCAAGATGATCTAGTCTTAAACCAGCAATGTTTAACGCAGAGATCCGAGACGAGAGCGTTTGATCCTCAAGTTGGTCATTACTGGAAACCGGGGAGAATAGACTACGAGGGCTTAGAGCAAGATTCCTGATAAACCAGACAACGGATGGTTTACTTACATGTGATAGAGCTTCAAAGCCAATAGCCGTTCTACCCATTCAATCAACTGATTCTCTTCTTTTTCCGGAAGTTGCTCAATTGCGATGCTGGTTCGTTCAATGAATCCTCCAAAGAAATCCACCATTTCCTGTACAGACATGTGTTTCTTGGAGTGGATTTTCTGAATGAATCTGGCCGACCAGAATGTAATGGTTGCCAATGAGTACTTTGTCTTACTATACGATACTAGAACATCTCCTACCGGTTCATATCTTTAACAAGCAAGTCCCAAACCACTGGCTTCTCTTCCCTCGATCGAGGTTCAAGTGAATTCGGTGGAGGGTTCAGAAACTCTGGAGAAATTGGATGTTGAATGATTGACACTACCGCGAAGGTATTCATCCACGGTACATAAAGGTTGGCGTAATGGATTTGAACATTGATTCGCTTCTTCATTTTCTTTGGTTTTCCGAAGATTCCAAAAATTGACCTAACAACAGTTTGAGTAAATACTGCCTTTCCATTTATCATTAATGCAAACGTTTACCGCCGGGTATCGCTACTATCCGAGGAGAACTCATCCTCAATATCCGGAACACTCAAATCCAACAGGAAATTCTTCTCTCTTTGAATGTATCCTTTTAGTCCACTTAAAGTTGTAATAGGGCTATCTCGTTGCCATTTCTGTACCAACAATACGTGATTCTCAAGTATTCTACGATCAATCCCCTCAATCCCTGACCACTCCGAGATTGGTAGCTGTGGGAGTAAGATAACTGCCTAACAAACATGATTTTAATATTCTTCCGGAAAAAACAAGCGAAGCGTGCTCCAACCTTTTTGTTGACTATACATTCCAGAATATCCTCATATCTTTGTTCGCGGTTCGTGAGAGCGTCAAGTATCGCCTGTCCGACGGAGTGAGGCTCTAATAAACCAGATAAAGGGGTTTCACAAAAGAGCCTTGATGGGAGTATGTGGTTCACGTTATCACTGAAACTCTCTGCTTTTTCAACCAAATTCAATAGGTATTGCCTGTCTTTCTCTGATTCCGTGGAAACTATTTGCGCTTCTTGTGAAGGAAACTGGTTGATATCTGGTTCCTGAGCGTCGTATGTTGCAGTAATCTCGACCTTTTTGAGGGTTTGTAAATTGTCAATAGAC